>JAJQWJ010000001.1:118315860-118348360 GCA_023637945.1 Phaethornis superciliosus
TTCCCTTCCCTTCCCTTCCCTTCCCGTTATGGCTAATTTCTAAACACTGCTGATGAAGCTGGAACTCTCGGGTCTGGTTAAACATGCCCAGTGAGTATGAGATACTGGTTTAAGGGTAACCGGTCATTCAGAACATTTTATCTTGTCTGCAGCTCCAAAATCAACAAAACTTTATAAAATATTACTAGCATATCTCTTGAATGAGGAAATGTCCATACACTTGGGCAACCAGCTAGAGCTTTGTTTACAAAAATAGAGAATAAACCTACAGCACTCTTGTCAGTATTTTTGTTTGTGATTTTTTTTTTTTTTCAGCAATATATGGCTTTAAAACAGTATCACATCTAGGAGATCCATGCCACAGTGAACCCATTACTACAGTGCCAAGTGAGACACTGTGCTGTACATAATGCACCCTGGCAATCTAAAGGGCTCTAAACTGTGCACCAATGTATGTACAATGCACCTGACATAGCCAGACAGGCTATCAGAATCAGATCCATCCTATGCACAGCATAAATCAGAGCTGAATAATGCACACAAATTAATATTTTTGCTAAGGTCAGGGTTTTCAAGCACCGCCTTTAGGGTCAAATTCTGATCTTGGTCTTCCACAGCTTTAGTTTATCCAGTGGCACTGCAAATAATTTTGTGTCTCTCTGTAGCTAAATTTGATTCTTAATGTAGTGCCAGAGACACTAAACCAAGATTTTTTAACATTTACATAGGCAGCATAATATAATACTGACAAATTCAGGGAAACTTCCATACGAGGCAGTAAATAACACTCTCTTGTACTCTTTCTCTCTCTTTTTTTTTTTTAAGTAACTCTCCATCAGAATTTGCAGGTTTTGATCTGTGGGATTATTGATTATTTGCTCGTAACTTATCTTTTCACTGTACTTCTGGCTTCTTTTTGGTGTGATCTAGCAGTTACAAATGGCAAGTAAAAATGAACCCACCAGCCCATCAAAGCAGATAATCCTCAACAAACTACCAGAAGTAACTGGATTATCACCAGCAGTTAAGAAGCAACTTTCACTTGAACAATTATCATCCATCAAGATAACGCAGTTATACCATAGAATGTAACTGATTTTCAGCCTTAGCTTCCATAATTTCTCAGTGGCCTAACTTTCAAATTTACATTTTAACTTGGTTTTAATAGTTTCTCCACTCTGAAATGGAAGAGAGCAAATGAAAAACAGAAGAAAGCAAGTGGGCAAAAGCTGACATGCTCGTAACACTTTCAGAATATACATATTCAGAAATACAGAGGAGTTCTTAGGTTCTGGAAACCACTCTGTACATTGTGTTACCTGCTTTGAAGGGTTTGATCTTAGGCACTAAGACAACAATGAGTGACCAGAGAAGCAATGTGCCAGAGCAATGGTAATATGGATCTTCTTGCAGACCGATCTATATGGAACACATTTGTTGAAAAGCACATGCTTTCAAAATTTCAAATCACTAGTATTAATGAGTACATACACTTAAGGCTGAAAATGTAAGCGCGATTATATATATTACATATTTATAAACTGTTGTCTCAAATCTAAAGCCAGGATATGTTATTAGCTCTTGTTTGGTGCATCACTCAAGCTGAAGAATAAAAGTGGGTGAGAGTCAAGGCTAGCTAGTCCCCATTTAAACTTTGTTGCAGTTCAACTTAATACAAGGACCCCTAAAAGTCACCCCAACTAATTTTCCCCCTTAAAAAAAAAAAAGCTTATTTCACAGTCTAAACGACCATGTCTTTTAATATTATTTTTTAACGCTAAATGCATCTGAATCCTTATTTTCTTCCTAGAAAGCTTGCTTTTTATTAACTATTTTCTAGAAATAACTGATCTGTAAAAACTGGGTTTTGTTCCATTCAGGAGTCAGTTCCCTCCCTCTTCCTTGGCTGTAGAGTGAATTAGCTCCAAAATTGCTGCTCTGAGTATATTTCCTGTAGTTGTCTCTTCAGTGAGGCATTTTGCAACATCTAACCAAGTACTTGTGATGTTATCCTATGTCATATCCCTAAAATACAGTCCAAGAAGAGAGAAGGAGTATATGCTGTGAGTATAAATAATAAAAAAACACCCCAATGGATTCTTTTTTCTCTCCCATCAGCAAATATACTGAATGCAGAAACACAGTTTCAAAAGAACTCATTTCCTCAAATGCTTAGATTTTGAGCCATTGTGACCAAACTCCAGGGGTTTCCATTTCAATCTGTTCTGAATTTATCTAGCTGGTTTCCTGCCCTAATTACATCTGTCTAAGACTAACTTTAGTGGACTTTGCACTTTGTACAGGTCTTTCTGAGACAGCACTTATGTACAGAGACCACGTAAATGCCAATGAATTCCATGAGCTCCTCTGTAGGTAGACAGAGGAAGGATCAAGGAACAAGCAACCTTGTGCTATAACCCTTGCAGAACTGAAATTCTGGTTTAACAAGGAAAAAAAAAATCCAACAAAACAAAAAAAGGACCTCTTAAATTTAGATAGAATGAATTTATGTAGAAAGTGCTTTTCATGGACTTGCACTCTCATTTTGTTTTGCGAACTCATCTAATGCCCACCTTGTTTTTAAAATCACTGTTATTTAAGTAATCTACTTAAGAAAGGCTGTGTGTGGGCATCACTGAAGTCCTCTGTGATTAAGTTTTTCCATCATGTTGCCTGGCAGACTTAATGTTACTTCCCTGAGGGAGATGGTACTGCTTTTTTTCTTGAATTCCACAAACAAGCAACTTCCTTCACTTTTCGAGTCTTTCTGTCCCCACAGCAATGACTGAAAGGTATTCTCTTTTACAAGGTATTTCCCTGGCAGGCACATCGTTCTGCTAGGAAATGTTGGTGAAAACAGTTCCACTGATTCAGACACTAGTGTTAGCAGTAGCAACTACATGTGACCCATCTGCACCACCAAGACAGGCCCCCTGAATAAAAAAAAATTAAGAGCCCACAACACTTGTAGTGTTAGAGCTTCAAAGCCTCAATTGATAGAATTTCGCAGAACCGGTAAAGAAATGTCCATCTTTTAACAACAACGTTAAAAAAATAAAAAACCCTAATTGGGACAACTGAGCACTTCCACACTGCCACCTATGGGGGACTGGAAAGACCTTTGCAAGTCTTTGCGAATTGTACCTGGAGGTGTTGCCCTGAGGGAGATGCCATTCCTGTTCTGCAGAGAAAGAGCAACCCTGGGGGCTACCGCAAAGATTATCAAAGGTAATGCTACCGGTGCTGCCTACCTAGGTGCTTAAATGTATTTTCTAACCTTCACCACGGCCCACTGCAGTGCTAACAAGGCTTACCAGGCTACAAACATTATGTCCTTTGAAAACTGAGCGTGTTACTTCGGTGCTTGAGTTCAAGGCTGAATCTCACAACTTGGGCAGCTCTGTTGCTCTCTGCCAGAGCTGTCTGTAATCTCTGGCCCTGCTCTCCACAGTCATGCAACCCAGCGAAGGATGCAGAAGGCTGCGAACCTGTTAAAAATGACCAGGACCTAATAGAGTGTAACATACATTTTACAGTGATGCAAGCAAGTGGAACAAGTATTCAGGCTGCAGAGGTATTATATTACTCATAACATAAAGTCTCGGCCAGAGGTGAGTAAAATATCCTTACTCTTAATTCCCACCACCCATAAATAATCTTCCTGTTTGTGTTTTATTGGAAAACAACTGATTTAAAAGTCACCTAGTGTTATAATCCCCCTCTGGAACTGCCACCTATCCTACAGCGGCAGTAACAGACCCTTTCATTCACGAGCAAAGCCAGCAGAATAAAGAGGAAGAGGAGGAGGAGTTGAAGGGGGAAAAGAATGAGAAAGCGGATAAATTCCATTTGCGCTATTAAAAAAAAATAGAAAAGGGAACTCAGTGGTTGAAAAGTGAAGATAAAAAGATGAAAACAGTAATCTTGCTACAGAAACCAGAGAATTATGTTCTTGCTCTCCTCTTCTTTTTTTTTTTTTTTTTTTTTGCTTTCACACTGTACAAACTGTAGCACCCTGAACAACTCGCTCCCCTGCTATTTCCAGCACTTTACAGAAACTTTTCAACATTTCTGTTTGACACATATTTTCAGCAGTGAGGTGAAGACAGTAAGTAAACAGGTAGTGAGGGGCTATTTAGAGAGCTGGTCAGTCACGGTAATAATAACGCAAAAAGAAAAAACCCCACACAGCACAGAACATCTATCCTATGCGCTGCAGCCACAGACAGCACATGACCTCTGACAAACAGTTTTCAGAGTAATTTTAATGCTACTCTGGATTTAACTTGACTAACTGGTAGCAATTGAGCACATCTTTTTTTTTGTGGCAGCAGTTATCTAAAATGCTACAATAACAGCATCAAAAGTAGAATGGTGGAAGATTGGTTTTCCATTGTGCTGCTGAACTGGCATAATGCCCACTTTAAAAGCAATTCGCTGCTCATCACTGAAATCTGGCAGACACGACACTAAATGCCTTGAGGGAAAAAAAAAAAAAAAGGAAAAAAAAAAAAAAAGGGTCTTGAGAAGGGGGAACCACTCCAACCGCCAAGCAAAGAAAAAGGAGGAGGGGAAAAAAAAACTAGGGAAGAAAGCGAAGAATGATGAATCTATGTAAGAAGAGAAAATTGCAAAATAGAAAGTTTAGCACTGCATGCAGACTCAACAGGCTCTACTTAATTTGAAGATTTTTATCACAGGCTTGCATTAGTAATGGCAGAACAAAACAAAAGCAAATATATATTTATCTCCGTCTATTGTTCTGATGAAGTGAAAATGTATTGAGTTACGTCAATCATTTGTCAAACACATTTTCCCAGTTTTATTTACCACCAAATGTAATAAGTAAATATGTGATAATAAAACTCTTCGTTTTATACGGACATATACAATTTTTTTCGAACTACTAAATACAGGTAATGATTTAGGAAGCTTTCAAAATGTCTTTTTACTGTCAATAAAACTAATTCTATTCCCATTTTCATGTTAAAAAAAGGCTTTACAAATGAAAATTCAAATTAAAATTCTGATTATAGTGTAGTGTGACAACACCTGTATTTATAATTTTACTGTCAGCTAGCTCGTAGTGTTTAACAATAGCATGAAGCAGAAAAGTAATTGGAATTTGTCTGTAACATGCCAGATGACGACACTGGGCACTTTGCTGTGCTAAAGCAAATTTGTTTTGATGACAAAATAACCTTAGAAAGATTGGGGAAAAAAACCAACAAAACCAAAGGTTAAAGTCATCCTCTACTCAGGGACATATAATCTGCTGTGGTAAACCAAAACAGCTGAGCAGTGGCTGCAGAAACCAGGGTACCCCTGGGGCTGGCAGTCCTCTCCTATGCAGGTATCCCTCAAGTCCCTCAACACTCACCTCCCAGGCAGCTTTTCTAAAATGGTACAGTAATCCAGTATTATAATCAAAATAATTCAGAAACATGTGAGAGAAAGAAAGCAAAGGGACATTAGGTTGGGAAGAAATGCTAACATGTTTGCTGCGGTTCTCTGTAGATCTCTGTGTGAATAAAAAAGGAAAAAACACAACAAAAACATGCAATGCCAGTGTGAATACAGCAGAATTCTGGGTACAGCAGTGTTTTCCTATTGCCTATGTGGTTACTCACATGTTCTAACTGGCACATACTGATAGGCCAGGTCAAAATTAGCACACAAACAAACACATTTTTAAAGAAACAGTAAAAAACCCCAAAACAACAACAAAAAACCCAACTAAAAACCAACACCAAAAACCGCCAACAAGAAACCAAACAGCAAAGCTATTCAATCTGAATATTTCAAAACTTAAACACATGCCACTCTCCACACACAACTTGTCTTACTGAAGCCTAGAAATTAAAAGCCTGTTTTTTATTATCCTAAAGAGAGAAAAAAATATAAAGAAAAGGAAGCCACCGAAGAAAGGAAACCAGAATGACAGTGATGTTTTAGTTTACACTACATATGGCAACACATACAAACTGTCAAAACTATGGAGTGAAAAAAGCTGTTATCAAGTAACTGTCAAGAGAGTCCTCTGAGATTTGGAAATCTTGTGTTTATTGTAACTACTGCACATTACACAAAGAAAGAAACATCCCTCTTCTTACCATTGCTGCTAAATATCATGTAAGAGAACCCAGGCTTCTCCCTCACTATTTAGATTAATTTTTTTCCCCATGTAATTCTGTGCCTGACAGCACAGGGCCCCTCCTTTCAAAGGTTTTTTTTTATTGTTTGATCGAAGTTCAGAGAGAAACTTGAGGTTATATCAAACATTATTTCATTTTCAAGAACTGTCAGCACCCATTTTATGTTGTTAACTTGTTGTCCATCACTAAAGAGTCAAAACTGTTGACACCAAAATACAGAGGAAAAATATATTTCTTAAAACACGTATGTAGGAAAAGCGAAGATAATGGAGACAGTTATTTTACCAGGCATACTAGCAGTTCCTTTACATGTATTTTAGCATACTGTCTAGAAATGAGACTTACAGTTAACTGGCAGTAGGCTACAATATTCAAAGGTTTAGTCTGAATGCATAAATGTAGATTTTAAATCACACTTTCTGATTATAGGAGAAGGACTGCCCCTTGGAGAGAAATCTTCAGTATCTGTAGGGTTTCAATAGAGCCTTCAAAACACTGTTCTGAGTGATGCCCACTGCATGTAGAGTAAATTTAAATGCCTCAAAAATAAGCTTATTTAATTCTAGCTTTGTTATGGACAACGTATCATCCATGTAGCCGTTTGATGAGGAACAGATTTTTGTGACCTTACTTTCTTACACCAAGTATCAGGATCCTGTTGGATTTACCTGTTGCAGCTACCACTCCACAGACATCTATCATCTTCTGGAAATCTCTGCCTGTAGGTATACAATTCCTCACCCCTGGTCTCACAGTCCAATGCAGCCCAACTGCTCAAACAATCTGATCTTCACATTTTTACATATGAAGTTTTTCTTTTTTTTTTTTTTTTTAGTCTTTAAGACTAACTTTTTTAGCTCTTTAAAAGCACTTCTTCAAAATGTCGTAATATTTATGATAATTGAATGAGAATACTCAAAATTTCAGCCTGATGCATACTTCTCACAACTACTATGACCACTTCGATAGTTTTATCTTCAAATATTGGATAAATTCATATAAAGAGTAATATATTATCTCAAAACTTATTAATCTTTCCCACATAAAACTGTATTGTTAGTTGTATTATTTCCTAGCTAGTAGCTCTTAAGTATTTCCTCCTCTTAAATTATTAGTTTCAACTACTGCATAAACAGCTCCAGCTACCTGTCCATTTAACAGTCTTTAAAAAAAAAACAAACAAAACCCAAAACCAACCAACCAACCAAACTAAATGATAATACTGAAATATATTAATAACCTAATATGACCTTACACAAACACTCTCCCACTAAAGATCAGAAACAAAACAGGTTTGATCCCCAGAAATTTAAGAACATGAAATAAGCTTACAGAAACTTGTAAATTTTAAGCCTGGCAGTACTGCAGGACTGCATAGATATGATCCATATGCTAAAAGTCTATTCAAGCACTTACTGCTCCATAAATACAAAGAGATCTTGTGAGTGAACTGCAGCAAAAAAGACAAGACTATATCAAAGGTGTGGTGCAGAACAAGGGTGAACTGTTGAGCTTGTCTTTGGCTTCAATTATGATTAGGTTTAGAATCAGTAAAGTTTTTAAGGCATACTAAAGTTAGCCTGACACATCAAGGTCTTTTCATCTCATAAAGCCTACAAAATAGCCTTTGAAAGTTCATAAAAGCACTTGGATAGCTGTGTTTTTCAAGTCATGTCTGACTGAGAAGCTTGCCTGCCAAATCCTCCTTCATATATATAGCCTAAGGATTAGGAGATAGAGGAAAAAAAAAAAAGGAGAGAAAGAGAGAGGGTCATTATAGCTGAAATTCAACACACTAAAGCTGGCACCATGAAAATAAAGAGCTCCTTCCGTTAATCATGGAACTCAGAGTACAGGAAGAGCTACCAGACCTTTTTACTGAACAGGAAAATTCAGCACCAGAACATTGTTAAATCGAGTTAGTATTATCAGTGGGAAAAATATGCTCTATTTCCTATTATTTATGAAGCCCTATCCTTTTCTTTCTTACCAATTACATTCCCTATCATTTCCAAAATATACAAACTGTTTTCAATCAACAGATTTCTTTATTACAGCGTAGTGCATGCTTGTTACTGCCTCTTTTCTATATTGAATCCTTGATTGGACAAGCATTTTGAATTTAACATGGACTGTGATTGCACACATCAAACAAATTAAACCTGCCAATCTCTTTTTTGAGGATATCCTTTATATATACGATCACTGAGGAGTACCCTGAGTATATTTGCTTAGAAGAAATGGGGAAGGAGGAAATTATTATTATGGCAGAGTCAGAAGACATTCATTTTCCCATGAAATGTAACTGGCCTTGCATCCTCCTTTTCCTGTTTTCCATTGAATCGTTTTGTTAAAAAAAAAATAAAAATCATACTTGATGATTTTCTCAGTGGCTGTTTTACAATCATCAATCTATTCTTCCTTTTGGCCAAATGCTAAATATGTTGCAAATATGAGATGGTGGTAAGAGATGAACTACCTCGTAAGCCTGAAACTGAATTTCCTTAGGTTAGCCATCTGTAAACTCAGCAAACACTGCTCTTTGTCCAGTAACAGAACTAAGATGTATTTGGTTTGGGTTATGCAAGCTTGTTCAAAATGAAATTCAATTTGGTACAATTTCTGGCTGTGCAAACAGGACTGAATTATAGATAGAATTACTTAAAAAGAATCCATATCCATGAAGATGAAAATGAGGGGAAACATTTTCCTTTAAAAGATAGTTCAGAGATACATTGGTTGAAAATCAAGGTCAAGTTTCTAAAAACAGTAAAGCATATAAGAAGAAACCCTCCACAAGATCAAAAACAAGAATGCATCAAAGTTGAGCCAACCGGAGACAAACTGAGGAGTGAGCAAAGCCCACAGAACAAATTAGAAAAAAGTGATGAAGATACCTGCAAGCAAGAGTTCTTTGAAAGCATTCACAGTTCTCTGCACTTACTAAAGCTTAATATAAATTCATCTACTTTAAATGCTCATGAAACTCAGGTGTGGAAGACGCTATCAGTTTCCAGTTTTATCTGCATCATCAGAGAAGTATAAAGAAAAAAGGAGAAACCACTCATTCTTCTTTTACAGCTGCTGAGCACTAAATCTTCATTTAAAAGATGTAGGTGCTACACTCAGCTTTGCCATCACTTTCCAACACTATACTGAACTAGTTGATGAATTAATTCAGGGTTCACGTTCTGTCCATAGAACACGTTTGATGGCACCTCTCCTTCCAACCTACTGCTTCTCTTCTGCACTGAAAATTCTTTAGGCAGAAGTGGTCTTCAGAATCACCTATTTGTGGTGCATCAGACCTCTAGATAGCAGCATAATACAAATAATAACTAACAAAGTGAACCCAGACTTCTGAGTAAAGAAGTAAACCAGTATACCACACAATTTCAGCTTTTATTTCAGATGCCATTGCCGGCATCTGTATTTTTTTAGGGTATAAAACATTTCTCTTCTACTGCTGAAAATGCTCAAGTGAGCTACTGTAAGTCATTCTCAGTGAGGCACTTTTACAGTTCGAATACAATTTAAATTTGGGCAGTGTTCAGTCTCATCTAAACTTCACAAGTGTTCAAGGATGAAAGCCCCACTTTTTGTCTCTCAGAGAGGGAAGGAGAAATACTACAAGGGACTTGGATCTTGAAACTAAGAACTTCTGTCTGTAGTTAGATCAAGTATTAGTCTCAATTTTCCTAAAACTAGTAAATTCAATTTTGATAGTAATAGTGAAATCAGATATCTAACATATAATAAGAGTCATCTACACATTTCAAATGTGGTGTGCAAAGCCAGAAGAAAAATGAACAGTATTTGCTAAACTTTGTAGAAGAAAAAACTGAGAACAATGAATATTTATGCAGCTAGCAGACTGGCCACTCAAAAAGCACATTGAGGATAAGGAGCAAATATCAGCACTGTTTGAGGGAAGGAGGAATAGACATGGTTTTTTACTGCTGCTTTCTACTTGGCTACCTGGCTTGACCCTCCACAACAGGCAGATTTCCTTCATGTAGTTTTTAAATAGCAACACTGAACTACTCAAATTCCTAGTGCCAGTGAATAAGTAAAAATTAAGATTAGAAAGCAACATGACTGCCCACAGTGTATTAATCAATCAGGCAGCCACATGACCTGTAGAAAATAAAAAGTGGGTTTAACATGCTCTGTGAGCCATTGCTCACCAGTGGTGTGGAGTTGGCAAGGACACCCTCAGCTGTCATGTCCTGCATGTAAGAGGTTAGTGTGGAGCTGCACTGCAGCAACAATTTAGTTTTTGTAAAGGAAAAAGCATATTACATGTTGTTCTTCCAATCCCACCACACTGCTGAGGAAAGCAACATCTCCTATCCATAAGGATACACATCCATCATCCCAGCATGGCAACGTTTCATAACATAGCACACATAGGCTACAAACAAAAAAGGACAACATCTGGTCTGACTAAAGGTCTTTCTAACCCCAAATTCTGCCTTGGAGAGAAGAAAAGCAGATATCCTGGCTGAACAAAATCATGCAGTGATATAGCCCTGGCTTATGAAACCAGCATGCAGCAACCTGGAATGTCCAGAAACTTCCTGAATTGACAACACTTTCCTCATGCAGCGTAACTCTGGGTTGATTTTCTCCTTCCACAAACGTTTCTGACTACATTTTGAACTCACATGAACCTTCTAGAGTCTCTAACAATCTGAGAAACATTTATTGCTATTTAATTTAGTGAGCTAAATGGTGTCTGCCTACTACAGGCAGCTTTGGCACTACCTAAACACATTCACTATGTGAACACGACCAGTTACATGCTGACAGGGCACTCACTTCTACTACAAGCCTACCAGGCTTTATTGTACCCTTCTGCACCACATGCAATAAAACCAGCAGTCACTGTGGCCAAACTTGCAGACAGAAGAATAGCAGGAAAACTCAGGCTGAGAAGAAAACCTGAAATACTCTTCAACTCAAAAGTTTCCAATAATCTACACTTTGCTCCATTGACATCTTCCAGCAGGTCAAGGGGAGGTAATTTTGCGCCTCTTCTCCACTCTCATCAGACCCCACCTGCAGTACTGTGTCCAGTTATGGGACCTCCAACATAAGAAGGACATTGAGCTGTTGGAATGAGTTCAGAGGAGGGCCATGAAGATGACCAGAGGAGCACCTCTCCCATGAAGACAGGCTCAGAGTTGGGGTTGTTCACCTGGGAAAAGAGAAGGCTCTGGGGAGGCCTCACAGCAGTCTTCCAGTACCTAAAAAAGGGCCTACAGGAAAGCTGGGGAGGGACTTCTTACAAGGGCATGTAGTTACAGGACAAGCTTGAAACAACAGTTTCAGACTGGAAGAAGGGAGATTTAGATTAGACATTAGGAATAAATTCTTTCGAGTGAGGGTGGTGAGACACTGATACAGGTTGACACAAACTCCAGGGAAGTTGTGGATGCCCCATCCTTGGGAGTGTTCAAGCCCAGACTGGATGGGGCTCTGAGCAACCTGATCTGTAGGAGGTGTCCCTGCCCATGGCAGGGGGGTTGGAATGAGATGATCTTCAAGGTCCCTTCCAAAGAAAACCATTCTATGATTCTATGATTTTTGGTAAGAGACTACTTCATAAATAATGAAAGAGACGAATGCATTAAGGCACATGTAGGTTAATGTCATTACCTACCATGTGGGAAGGAAAAATGTAAGGGTTAAGATGGAGGTAAAAGGTTTACTGAAATAACAATTTATCAGAGCTCATGGAAAGTCATGTTTTCCTTTTAACTCAGGTCTGGAGGGTGTAGCCATGTTGTGCCTACTGAAATTGTTTCCACTAATACAAATACGCCTTTTTTTAGTGAGACAGAAACTCTGAAGGTCTTTTGATGATACCAGGTACTATTCACAGCTACAATCATTTTTAGAATACATAATCCACCACACAATCACAGGTTCAGATGACTAAGCACTATACAATTTAGATGGGAGGAACTGAGCAGGTAAATGAACTTTCTAGCCCACTCTGCCAGACAAGTATATTTCTATGCAGACAGCAGACCTAAATGTTTTCTTAGAAATGCTTTGGATTTGTGATACTGAAGAAAACACTGCTTTTGTGTCTAATTACAAATTTTACATGAAGATAACAATTAGAACTTCATCCTCACAGAAAACTACTGTTGAAACTCATGTAAACGTAGGAAATGTTGCCATGATTAAAAATATGCAAATATATAGGCCCACTGAACGTAGGAAAGAAAGAGAACATTTTAGGCCATGGCAAAAGCCTCATGATCAGTGCTGGTTAATAAAGTTGATTAGATTTTAGTAAGTATTATGGCATTAGATTGTTATTGGCAAGTGCTTCCCAAAATCCACATTAAGCCTCTAGCCTCTAAGTATCCTGCAAAAGGATTCTCATCTACCCTGTGCTCACACAATGTTTTGGTAAGCCCACCAGTGGAAGTCCAATATTAAAAACTATTTCTCAAGTATCTCAATTGCAAATGTGAACCTAAGCTGGCCATAAATGGCTTTGACAGACAGGTGCAATTTCAGAGATGTTTTGATCAAGTTTTGTTCAGGGTATTTAATATACATGTTTAAAAGGGACACAACTCATTTGTCCTTGGAACACTTTCCTCACTGTATTTTGTACCTAAAACAGAACGGGGTAAGAAAACTCTTTTGCATATTAAAAATTAACTTACACTCTCATATTGGCATCCTTTGCATTGTTAATTCTTTTTCTCATAGAGTACCACATGCACACCACATGTTTGAGCATGAGTTCATAAACTCTCAATAGTCTTACTCAGCAATGTCCCTTCATATGGGCAATTCCTGGTCAAAAAATTCTGTATCTTTTTTCCCTTGTTGCTTGGGTTTTGTTTTTTGGTGTTTTTTGTCTTTTTTTTTGTTTGTTTGTTTTCTTGTTGGTTTTTTTTTTTGTTTTGTTGTTGTTTTTTAATTTTATTTTTATTTTTTCCAACTAAGTATTTGTTTTTTGACCATGAACACAATCAGTGAGCTATTCTTTGCATTAGTAGTAGACAGTTAAAAGGTTTTTACATTTTTTATGGCACCCTGAAACAGGTCTCTGAAAATCCTGCAGCTCAAGTGAATTACTCTGTGGTTTACCATTTGTGAAGATAAATTATACTGGACCACTAAGACAATTAATAATAGTATCTAAATATCATAGCTTCTGTGCTGATATTTATGCTAAAGGAAATAACAAATGTCAGCTTCACTCTCTTCTCAACCACAGAATTTCTTAACAAAGTAAACTTTAAAATAAGAAAAAACTGAAATGGGACTATGAAGAAGCCAGTAGATAGCATCTAGATATGTCATACATGTCACTGATGTGATTTAGTCCAAGAAGGGTTTGTATGAATTTGCCAAGTAAAGATCTTGAGCACAACTCTAATTAAAATATGGTGATAAAAATCAAAGTCTAAGCCATAAAATCTATGGAGACAATTGATAAAGAACCATGAAACCCCACTGGAGGGACTCAAGTTATTTAGAAAACTGGAAGCATCTCAAAACTTGTGAAATCTGCTTCTGTGTGGGCCACACAAGGCCTGTAGCTGTTTCAGTGACGTGTATGAGGCATATTGTCTTTACATATCAGTATTCTACAGTAACTCCTGTTTTGTTTCTTTGTTGTGGGTCTCTTCAGAGGAGCAAAACTAAACAGAAACTAAATATTTTGGAAAGTTTAACTGTTATCTTTTAGGCACAGAAGCCCCTGCAGTGGCTTTTCTTCAAAAGGTATAAAAATAACATTTAGGGAGTTGAGTTAAAGGGAAACCACAAACTAACCTTAATTTTAACCTGTTGAGGGTCAGCACAAACCCTAATTTGACCAAGTTACCGCAGTAAGATTTTGTGGAAACATTTGCTTCAGATCCAGTTGTCTCTTGGTAAATTGAGGGATTAAGCTGAGGGAGCAGAACTCCAGCCTGACCCAGCACTGCAGCCACCCAGGTAAAGACTGACAGAAGCCTTGGCTTTTCCCTGCATTTTCTGGGCTGCTATCTGGACACTAAGATCTGAATCTACTACTTTCCCAAGGGTTTTCTAGAAAAGGAAACAGACGTTCACATAACACATACAGGACTGTAAAATATTTTCAAAACGCTGGAAAATAAGTAGTACTTTCTCCGTGCATAAATTACATTAAAAGCCTATGTAATATTTTTCAAAAATAATACAAGAATTCCTTTTGAAAGCTACTGTGGAACTACTACTCTTTTGCATTAAGCTATGCACAAACTTGAAAAATTTGCTTCAAAATGTGAATTTAAATAGATACCACTTTGCAAACAACAAATACTCACAGTGTTAACTTTCAGGTCATTTACATCTGAACAAGCACATGGGAATACTAGATTTATTTTAAAAGATAACAGTAAGGAGAGGGATACAGAGAGTCTGTGTAAAAATTTATTCTGTCAGTATTTCTATTGACACTCAACTAGAGGCTTCCACCAAGTTTCCTATAGGTTTTAGGAAAGAGCTAGTGAATAAAACGGGAGGAAAAGCTTAAGAAGTATATTTTATGATTGTGACTACCAGAGAAGAATCCTGTCATCTGATAACCTGGAAAAAGAAACACCTTCATAGCCACACACTGCCACCTCTAGAAACGCTCCAGAACCTCAGGATTTCAGAATGGACATTTCTGTGATCTCTGGAGAACTGTCCAACTGTGTCTGAAGGTTTCACTGCAGCAGCCTACTGACCAGTAAGGACTCAGATGGTATCAAGAACAGCATAGCAGGGAAATGATAACAATTTGATTTTTTCAGTCAACACCTTTAATGTGCATGTACTATTGTGGCACACGCTTTCAAGAATCAGATATCTGACACTAATAAATTATGCACCGATTACAGATGACCTTTGGAGTCGGTAAAGGTACAGTCACAGTCATGCATTTAAAAAAAAAAATCCTGCTTTTCACTACAATGTGTGAATGTATGATATTAAATGAGGCTTGCAATATAATCAGCATGGTTGGCTACTTTAATATATTCCATTTCAATTTAAAATCACCACAAGCCAAGAGTGACGAATCTAATTTGATCAGTTGTTCACAAAAACACTGAAAAGAAATGCTAGCAGACCTATTGACAGCTGCTAACACGGCCTGCTTTCAAAAGCAATTAATTGCTTTTTACACAACCAGAAACTCTTAAAATATTCAAAACTAGTTAAAGCCCTGCAGTATTAAGAAAATGATAGTGGAAAGGAATTGTCTTAGTAATAGCATTATTATACATCAAACTATTGCTTTAAAAGTACAAAAGCAAGAAAATTCAAACAGAAAGGTCAAATCTCTAATAAAAAGGTGCAGTCAGGTGGTGTGCTAACAGCAATAACCCATTGTAACTTGACTTCATAGGTTTGACTGCTCTTTATGAGGTGTTTCAATTGTATTTCATACTTAAATGCATTTTATGAGTTCTTGCACATGTTAAATATGCATATTTAACTGCAATTAAATAAGTCCACAGATTACTAATAACTTAGTATAAAGCCTGTCATACACAAAGAACACACACTTTCAAACGCAGAACAAGTTCCTGTGTAATTCATGTAATTAAAAATACACAGATCTCATAATTTCCTACTCAAAAAATACTGAGAGCAATGTTGTCTTACCTATCATATCTGTCATGCTTACCATACCTTAACTTTATGGATTTTGGTCCTGGAGGCTGAATATTTTTCTCTGGCTGACAGAAGTTTTGCAGAAGCAAGTGAAACTGATTCTGATTAACGAGACTGAAAGTAATTCATAAATGGAACAGCACCATACCACACTGCACCCATTCAGTCAGCTGCTAATCAGCATCTGCATGAGAGAAAAGTTTTGAAAGTGTTTCAAATCCAGCAGCATTACACAAAACATATCTTGGATTGTAGCAGGAGACATCTGGTATTCTCCAAGACTGGGGAATGATGATTTGGTGTATCAGCACACCAGTGGTGTTAGCACTTGGAATTCAATTGCTGTTTACTTACTTAAATTCTTACCATTGTTGATTTAAGGAAATGACTTTGCCACAACATCAGGCATAAGGACAGCATGTGCAAAAGTAAAATAAGATACCTGAAATCAAATTGCTCTGTCATAAACAGTCACTAAAACAGAGGGTATGACAAAAGACTAAAGTATCTGCTGCTGCACAGAAGATCAACTATAAATAAAATAAAAATGCCATTTGGGATTTAATTCTAGATGAAGTATGTGGCCAGAATTAAATTCCATTTATTTTGCTTATGATGAAACCACAAAGCCCACACCCTTGGTCAAAGAAAAACCATTGCATTTCATCCAAAAAGGTTTGAAATACTAACAGATAAAAGTACATTTAAGAAACAACTGAGTTATGACTTACTGTTCAAGTATTTGATAACAGCTAGCTTTATCCCAAGTTAAGCAGTAGATTGTTAGCTGCATATCAACATTGTAACAACACATTTTTAGAATTTGAGCTTCTGTGACAATCCCAAATGTCTAATGCACTGTCATTTTCAACCTTGCTCACCTTCACCTACTTCCCACACAATATTTTACACATTAGAAGGCAAAACAGATCCTCAAAGCAACAGAAAAATGGGTGAGATGAAAAAGAAGCCTATTTCCTTTCTATCTTGAAAAAGAACAGGCTACACTCCAAAAATTAAAACTTTAAATAAAGTTCTGCCCATCTTAATTTAAATGTTTATCTGACCCTGAGGCAGTGAGACAAATATATAATGCTTAGTCATGTATATAATTCCAGCAAAAAAATACCACAGAAAAAGAGCTGCTTGAATAAATTTCTGGAACTGCTGCCCAACACAGGATTCTTTCAGGACTTGTGCAGAGGAGTCTTGCATCATCCTCTAGGAGAACAACATCAAAATATTGCAGCACTTGCTTGCAGGGGACCCATATCTGTAGGGATATATATCTACAGGTACAGAGCAGCTGCCAATGGACCTGGAAGCTATGTAACAAAACAGAAGAAACTGCCTACTTTACCATCCTGAAAACAGAGAGAGATGACAGGCTCAGCTGCCAATAATACATCAAGGGCACAACAACATACTTACTCTCCTCTTGATGCCACCAGCTCCACTCCTAGGACATCAATATTTCCCCCCCCCCACCTCCCCTGCCCCTCCTAGAGCTGCTTATCATCCCCAATTTGTGAAAAGTCAGCAATTTTGAGCAGGGAGTATAGGAGATATGTGTTCAGCAGAACAACAGATGTGAAACAGACTACTTGGGTAGCCAACATTAAGTACTTTCTGACAAAGACTGCATTAGCAGATGACAGGAGATTGAACACATAGCAAACAAAATGCTTTGCAGATTTTCCTGTCCTTGATGTTGCAGCTGATCTGGAAGAGAATGTGCAAAGTCCCTCATGCAGAGATAGCCTTTGCTATTAGTGTACTAACTTGATACACTTACAAATCCATGCACTCCTTTTGTCTTCCACCCTCCTTAAGAGGGTCTACAAATAAAATAATGGATTATCTGAGGCTGCTCTGTTATAAGGAAATAAGTTTTAAATGTCCTTCTTAAAGAAACTTGGTGAATGTATTTTTTTTACCTATTTCATGCTTGACATTCAGGAAGAAAAATTCTGTGCTATGGTCTGTTCAACATTAAACTCCTCCTCAGGATAACTTCTTCTGGAATTATCAAAATCCCTGTGTATTTACTGAATATGAAAAAGCAAAAGTTGATGGAGGTGGCTTTTAAGTGCTAAAATACTTTGTGAGTAAAGAATAGCTATTAAGTAGACAATAGCTATTCACCTTGAAAACTGTAAATTAATTTCCAAATGACCCCATACAAGAAGTTTAGTCTCTGAAAAACAGTAGGGGCTTAGAAGAATTACACCCTCTGCTTCTCTAAAAATAACCACAAAAAACCAGCCTGCTCCCAGGACAGAAGCCAGAACTCTATTCTGAAATTTACTTTTAACAGGCTGGTTTGCACATGTCATGACAGACTTTTCTGAAGGAGTGGTTGCAGTTATGGCATACTGCCTCCTCATGGTTAACATTTATGACTAGATGCCTTTCCCCAGGTCTTTATCATTTGCCATGTATATGTTAGAAACAGGTTACTCTGGGATCCAGGGGTAATTTATTTCAGAGCAACATGCTCTTCTCAATTGGCTTAAGTCAACAGGGGCTGTAACTAACTGCAGAAGGATAAAGAAAACTACTTTGCTATTATATTTTAATTTTTGACAAAAAACCTTTAGGTAGTTGGAGTGGGTACATAACAATTTTCCACATTTATCATCTAACATTTTAAATTCATGGGCTATTTCTCTGGTATAACTTTTCCAGTAATACTACTTTCTCTACCTGAACTACTCACCCTGAATCTGCTTCATTACCACTGAGGCAAAGAGGAGGCATTTCCCAGGTGTGATCCATACCAGCCTACTACAAATAAGACAAGATAAGACATGCCCTTGAACTGCCTAATTCTCCCCACTATACCAAGGAGGACAGGCCAATAAATTCACATGCAAATTCTTGAACTTTTGAGACCCTAAAACCAGTGGAGATGAAATGTATTCCTTCACAGGAGTTTTCTCCAGTATTGATGTTTGGTGTGGAATTCCTGCTTTGCTGTAGAAAGAAAGAGAACAGCAGAGCCCCTTTCCACACAATACCCATATACCCAAGTACCTATATAACAAGCCAGGGAGTATGTAGCAAGGTAAACATGAACCAGCACTTAACACTTGCAGCAAAGAAGGCCATCAGCACCTGGGCTGCATTAGGCAGAGCATCAGCAGCAGGTCAAGGGAAGTGACACTTTTCCTTTGCTCAGCCCTGGTAAGGCCACACCTGGGGTGCTGGGATGGCTTCCCAGTACAACAAAGACATGGATTCACTGGAGTGAGTCCTACAAAGACAATTACAGGAACTGAAGCATCCTTAATACAAGGAGAGGCTGAGAGAGCTGCAACTACTCAGCCTGGAGAAGAGGTGATTCAGAGCAGGGGATCTCATCAATTTCTAAATGTAGCTGATACAGGCAATAAAGATGGAGCCAGGCGACAGACCAAGAGGTAAGTGAGCTGAAATAGAAGGAATACCACATAGACACAGTATTTTCCTTTTCTACTGTGTAAGTAGTCAAGCGGTAAAATGGGTTGCCCTGTTGTGCAGTCTCCATCCACAGAAATACTCAAAACCCAAGTGCACATGGCCCTGAGCAACCTGATGCAGCTGACCCTACTTTGAGCAGGGAGTTGGACTACGTGACCTCTGAGTTGCCTCCTTGCCTGATTCTGTGATTCTCGTGTTAAGAATGAGCCAGTATTTTCTGTGCAGAAGTGTATCTCACCTGTCTTGTGTTTATACAAAACGTCACTTCTAGTCTTGGCACCAAAAAAACTTAGTGAAGCAATAACATCCTTGCCAGTAGAAACGGGAGACACATGCAGTCTCTTTCTTGGTCATTTCAGTGAACTATGACCCTTGGGCTTTTTGAGCTTCACATTTTAGGATTATTCAGCTCTCATCTCTACTAGGTCCTCACTTTTGGCATATGTAGCGCAAATGACAAATTTTGTCTCAAATATCACCGTATACACACTATTCTAGGGGGCATATCCAGTGGTGGATCATCTATGTTGGAGTAGAAAATCCTACCCATGGAAATAGAACAGATCTTTCGTTCCCTCCTCTCCCCACTTTGCATCAGATGCAAGCAAAGCATCAGATGGATTTCCTCTAAAAGAAGGAAAATCTTTACATGTGCCCCCACTCATTCCTGAGCTCACTGCTGTTACCTATCATAGCTCATTTCCTCACTCATCTCTCACTCTCCTTTTTTAAAGGCAATGTATATCAGCTGAAAAGATAAGGGTGACTTCTTACTATATAAAAGTCCTGTCACTGGGATGATTTATATTATCTTTATAATTGGAATACATTACAATGCAGAGATTGGCTTTATAATGAAAAGTTTGTTCGACCTTCAGGCCCCTCCTTGTTGGTGACACAAAGCACTCAACTCACATTGTTGGAAAGTGTTAAATATAAAAATTTCTGTGTAAGCTCAACAGTACTTTTTTCCTTAATGCCATTTGTAGTTTCCAGTCTGCAAAAACCTCAGTTTAAAAAAAACACGAAGTAAATATACCAATTTGAATTATGCTAAGAACATGGTTTATCATAATAATGGTCTTCAAATATGTACTATTCAACAGAAATACTGGCCTACTCCAGACATTTCAATAACATCAGCTTGCAACTGCTGAAGAAACTTCCCAAGAAGGATGTACTCCATCTGTAAAACTGCCGATTTCTGCAAAAAAACTTCCTTCCAAATTATATTTTATGTTTAGAGAATGATTTGGAAAAAACTTCTTTACCATGTACTTCCCAGGCACTTTTTCCCTTTCCCACTTTGCACATGCAGAACAAGACAGTACAAAATGACCTGTTTTCAAATAATGGGATTCTTTCAAAGATTACTAATACCAATATAAGGCTCTGCCTACAATCGTGCAGCCACTTTCAAGGATACATACATAGAAATCTTATTTAACACTTCCTTAATCAAGAAAAACTTCTCTTAGGATAACAAGTAAAATCACAATGAAATATGGAGTTTGGGGGAGCTCCTACTGGAAATGCAAGACCTAATTTTTGACTTCACTGGGCTCAAAACCCCCATAAAGATAAAGGCTACAACTTGCAATGTTCTATTTCACTGGCAAGCTGCACTGAGAATTTGTTTCATTGTTGCCTCTCAAAATCTTTCAACCGGACTCTCTCCTGCATTTTATGTATAGCAAATTTTAGGATTGTTTTTGTCAAAATCATTTCAAACATCTTGTTTGTTTTTTTATGTCTCTATTCCACTATTCCTCTTTAAGTGAGTAACTCAGTAAAGGCATTTCATCTTTCCTTTATAAAATACAACCTGTTCAACAAAAATCCCACAAGAATCCCTATGCCAGCCTAATAAAAAGTTACCTTAGTACTACTATTTTGTTGGGCTCGTGTATTTTGATGTGGCAACAGGAAGTTCTTCATCCATCTCTTAAGAAGCAAAGACCAAACAAATAAATAAAACCCACAGCTATTTCCACCCTAAAGAAAACTAAAGGCTTACTCCAGAATTTTTGTTACTAAAACTCAACAACTTGAATCTTCTCAAAATGCAACATATTTTTTTGAAGTGTAATGCTAGATCACTAACATTATGTCTATACTCAGGGTAGAGGCACACAGGTAAGTAATTAAAAGGCACCCTAACATATGCATGGGCAACATAAAGCTTTACCATGGTGACTACCTGTTTAACCTAACCAGTAGTAATTTGTGATTATATTTTACCCTTCCTTTCATTTATCCCCATAAAACCTTTATAAAGTCTGAATGTACTGCTACTCTCCTTTCACATATCTTTTTTTGGTCAGGGATGCAATCCCGATGGTAGGCATAGGGCTTTCATGACAGCATCTTAATTCCTGGAAGGATCAGAGTCTAAAACATGCAGCAGGTGATTTTGAACATTGACAGCAGAAGGAAATGGAAAGAAAGATTCTTCCAAAGGATCTTTAAACAGTAAGAGTATTAAAAAAGAAAAAAAAAAAAAAAAAAAAGAAAAAAAAAAAAAGAGACAGGTGATGAGGGCTTCCAAAAGCTATCATTTAGCAAAAAACCAAGATAATCTACCCCAATGTTTATCTTTCTTCCCTAAAAAACAACTAATAGAACTGAAAGAAGGAAAATCCGAACACACTGGGTCTCCAGGTGATGAGCTATTGTCACCAAACTCATTGTTTTATACTACACATATTAGGTACTACATGACATTACAGTTTAAGACAAACATTTTATGGTGGCTGCTATAACTTGAGCTGCTTATTCCTTTTTACTTAGGAATATCTTCACTCCCCAAAACATATCTCCAGGTTGGAAGAGCTAAGCAGACCCAGGATCTACATAAGCAAGAACCTGTGATTTTTGCCAGGGCAGCAGAGAAGGCTCCTGGGGTGGGAGCAGCAGCAAGCCATAGCACAGGTGCCTCAAAACCTACATATACCATGGCAAAAGTGGGTGCTGGAGGAACAGCTTTAAAACAAGGCATATTTGGTTACCTACACCCTAGTGAATATTAGAGCACCAGTATTGACTAATAGGGCCAGAGAACACACGTATGCATACAAAATTTCAAGTGTAAAATGCCGCAAGGGAACAAGGGAACAATAAGGATCCTTTTTGTTACTCATGGGAAAACACAGGTGGGCTCATGTGTCAGCAGACAAAATGCTGAAATAAAATGCATGTTTGTCTATGTAGGAACTCATAACTGAGTACTTCTCACATTTAAAATCTGTCAAAGCATCTTGCTTTGCGTATAGGAATAAAACCAAAGCGTACTGGAATAAAAGCAAAATGAAGCAGAGACTTCAGATGATATTCAGAAGCTAAAAAAATTATGGACATTTCACAGTAATTTCTGAATAATAATCACAGTTTCTCTTTTCTGGAAACAGAGAAAGTATTTTTTTGTTATGGTCTTATGACCAAGTCACCTTTATCTGAAGCATGGCTTGAACTCGGAAAGAGATGAAAAATCTTTGGAGAACAGAAATGGAAAAATAGAAATACTATTTTAAACCTGCATCCAGATTTTCAGAAGCTAACCTCCAGATAAGAACCACTTTTTCTGTCTTTATCTCTAGAAGCAACAGCTAGAACAGTTATATGCACTTTATGTTCCAACATCTGCTGCTTTTGCAAAATTATGAACATACTTGTTTCAAACCAAGAAGCTACACTTTGGACTTCCTAAACTAAACAAGATTTCAAACAACTGAATTATGTGTCAAGTTATCATTAAACTGCATGCATGATATGTTCAAGTTCAAATGCATTGATTCCTGTGCAAAATTTTAAGTGTGAAACTAAACATTTTCCACATCAAGGCCTTGATTACTATAGTTTACTATTGCTGTTTAAAAGCACAGTAGCTAATGCTATTGATAAGTATGTTGACTGTATTTGTTTCTTTCACTCACTAGTAACTACTTTTCATTAAAATGTTATATTAACTACAGGCTCACCTTTAGGAAAAAAAAAAAAAGTAGTATAATTTAAGGTAAATACACATGCACATGATTTATAAAGGCCATAAAAATAACACATACTTTTAAGTTTTCCTTTAATGCTCCTTTTCTTTCTCCCCAAACATGTAACACAATTTCCAAGAAAAATATTAATCTGAGAAATGTGCTGCTGTTATGTTCTGCTGGCTGTTTATGGAATTTATATTGTTCTACCAGAAATATAAAACAATGCAAGTCTGTAAAATTGTATTAATGTCAAATATTATGTTTTTACCACCTAAATAAACTAGCTTAGGCTGTCACTCACTCCTTTTTATTCATTTTTTGTTTTGTCTTACTGCACGCATCTCTCACAAAGTGAAAAATTTCTATTTAAAGATAAGTGGAAATACCACAGATGTAACATTTTCATGTCAAAACAATTACCTTATTATATTCCGAGTTAAATAATATAAGATAGGAAAACATTTTGATATGCATTTGACAGTTGTAATCCTGGCAGGATCAAATCAACTTCTTCCAAACTCAACTGTGCTAGATAAAACCAGTGAGCTCTCTAACTTGACTGCCCCTCTCAGCCACCTACACCCCCTCAGAGAAGAGGAACAAGCCAAGACAGAAGGGTATCTTGCTGTATTTTTTTCTTCAAGGCTGAGCTACCTTCTGGCCTGTCACAAAAGGTTTCTTTGCTCTGAAAAGCCAATGGAATTACATGAGCCTGAAACATGAAATCTGGGATTTGGATTGTTAGGAAGAGAAAATCCCCCCAAATTTCTAAAAACAAAAAGAAAAAAAAAGTAGTTCTCTTTCTTTGTGTCTTGGAAAGCTGCTCTTTGCCATGAAACTAGCACAGCCTTGCTGTGGACTTGAAAGCTCTGCAAGCGGAGGTACAGTCTGAGAGGCAAAGAGGCAGCAGATGAGCTCACACACACTTTTCTGAAATATGAAACCCAAAGAGTACCTCGTGCAATCTTCATTTTCATGTAACCCATGAAAATGAAGTAAAACCCATGTCTTTTTTCCCCCATTTTTCCCCCCATTCTTTTTCCTATCTAGAAACAGCTGTATCTGGACTGGTTGATACTGCCCCATTTTTCTGATGGAGAGATGACCAAACTTTAATCCTGCTTTACAACGGGAAATACTTGATTTAATAAAAACGTAAGCTGCATTTAGACACTTCTGTTTTGTGCTGCATTTTTATACATATATCACACACTATTTTTGTGTTCCTTGGGGAAACAAAGTTTCTAGCAACTGCTCCGGTGGGTCATGGGTTGGACTTGATGATCTCTGAGGTCCCTTCCAACCCGGCTAATTCTATGATAAAGCAAATCCTTTCCCTAATGCTATTCTCTACATAGCCTTATAGTCCTTAATGAAGAGAATTTTTCTCCATTCATCTCTTAGTAGAAAAGAATTTAACTATTTTTATCATAGCTTTGACAGAAACTCTTTAATCAAGGATACAGAAAGGTATCCCATAAAGTTATTCTACTTCAGTAAGTATAACAATTTTATGAATTTATCTCCGAGATCAACTAAGGATCAACTTTTCACAATCTGTGTTCACCAATAATGACTTTATGTGTTTCTTTTAAAGGTCAATATACTTCAACCTACTTTGGAGACAAAATCTCCTTAGGACTCCTGTGCTTAGCAGATGAGTTGGGGCAACCACATTTAACATCAAGAAGATGACAGACTCGCATTACCTGCAGACCCAGGCCAAGTTAACCTGTTCTGTTCTCTTCATGTTTCCATTCCACCATTTACTTTTCACTGAGATCACAACTTTCTTTCTTTGGTATCACAGATTGTGATCACTTATTTTTTACATCCCCCCTTTCACGTGGATCCTGCTTTTTGCTACTGCAAGTATTTTTACACATAATAAATGTGTGTTTGATGTCGCAATGAGAAAAAACATTCCATTTCTGATGTAATTTTGATACATCACAGCGTTAAGAGAATGAAAAAAACCCCAACAAATCTAACATTTTACAATACTCTCTTCCTTCAGTCTACCAAAGGTAGAACATGACTTATTTATATATAGAAAAAAATGTTTTTATCAGCCCAGTTTTAATAAAACAGCAGGAAAAAAGGACCATAAAATGTCCTGAATATTAATTTGAACTTCCCTAACATTCAGTGAGCAATTTTTGGCATCAAATTGCACAGTTAATATATATTTAGAACCAAGTATGTGCAAAAGTAAGTAACAGAACAGCAGAGACACAAACATATTGACACAGAAAAACAAATTTTTAAAAAGATGTTTTACTCAATAAAAGAAGCCTTTGGCCCATGAGAAATAAGCTCCATTCCCCCTATCTTTTGTGTATTCAAGGTCTCACTGCACGTATACATGGCCATAAACAATACTTTTCCAAACATCTTTATAGCTGACACCAGATTCCTGAACCAGATATCCCCAACCAAAAGATAGAGAATAAAGTTACAAAAGGTGTTAACTGAAAATATGCAACTTTCTGTAATTTCAGCTACAGAATCTTTAAATTTAAAAGATATGAAGCATCAATGAGAAAATTTAAGAAGTTCTAAATTTGCAGGCAATACAGTCATGGTTTCCAACCTAACTTTAAGGGAAATAATAATTAAAGGCATGGCAGTCCTTCCACAACCCTCTGAAACTACACTAGCCATTAAGAAAGGGAAGAGGAGAGCTGGTATAATGTACAACACTGTACAACATCTTCAGTAGGTCACTGGTCTTTAAAATAATCTCTAGTGAACAAATAAGATTTCAGAAAGTTTTTAGTAGATAATTACACTTCCTGATTTTGTAATTAGTGGAACTACATGTAATTACATAATAATTATGACGGTAATTACGTAATTAAGATGTATAATTATGTAGTAAAAAACATTATGGAAATAAAAGCCATCAACTGTATAAGCACAATACATTTTTAAAAATAAATTCTGTATCATCTGTTTAAAGCTACCATTTTCCTCAAAATATCAAAGTGATTATGAGCCATCACTGGCAAGTTCTAAAATACATTTCTTAGGAGACTTAAAAATCATAGAGATAATTGTATCTTTTTTTAAATCTCTTTAAAGCCATAGCTTTACATTACCCTTCTGATGTCTAGGCACATGTATAGTTGAATGGATTATACAGCACTAAGTTGTTTATATTTATATTTCCAATTTCTACTAAAATTAGCATCTATGTCAGAATTTTGTTATAAAAAATAGTTATTCATTTATTAGTACACTGCCAGATCCATCAAGCCTACAGGTCTTCTAGAAGGAAAAAGATGCTAGTCTTGCACTTCCCACTACAGAAGAGTGCTTACTGCTGTGAGTAGCAGCAGTCATTATAAGAAGCTCTGTCACTTCTGACTTGCTCCTCCATCAAAAAAAAAAACCACAAAAACCAACACACCAACAACCCTGAACTTACATTAACATAGATGAAACAAAAAAGACAAAGACCCCTAAGAGAAAAACATTGAAACATTGCAGACAGAAAAGAAACAGTGAAGAAAAAAGAGCCTTAAAAATATTTTCTGCTCAGAGTTCTCCCCAAAGAACTGATAATGGAGGCAGATGACATTAGAGTCTCCACTATTGCAGGGGCTATATCAAGTTGGCATATATCCATACTAAAGTGTACAAGAGAAGGTATTTCTGTTCACTTTTTCCCACATACAGGAAAAAAAAATTATTAGTAGCAGCAGGGTATTTATTTGAAGAGATCAAATAACCATTCCAGTTCAGGAGGAGTAAGTTATTTAAAGCTACTACTTCACTCCACCTGCAACATTAATACAAAGTACAAGGACAAATGTCTTCATTAATCAAAACCATTTCACTAGGGGTCTGAGACACACTACATGCACCCTTGTCATGCCAAAGATTTCCCATGCTGTAGACATAATCATTACTGTTTTAACTCATTATTTCCATTTATTTCATTCACAAGCAGAAAAAAACCCTCAAAACTCAATTCGTAACACATAAGTCCAAGAGAGGTGTCACAGCCCATTAAGTTTTGTCCTCAGAGAAAGGGTTGTAGAAATGTACAATGTTATCAGGATTTACTAGATCTTTTAGGTTTAACAAGACCACGTAAGTAGAATGGAGCAAAAGTTACATTTCAGATGTTAAAAATGTCCAGCTGGCAATTAAAAAAGGTATGATCATTATGGGCAAAAACTTATGATCTAATGATCAGCTAACTGTCCATACGCTGCCTCAAAAGGGCCACAACCCTACAGCAAATAATTTTCAATAGCTTTTGCCTTCAAAGAAAGTTAATGAGTTGTACAAATACCCAAGAAACAGTGAGTTCAATACAAAAAAAGAAAAAAAAGTTGAAAAATCTTCTTTAAGACAACACATTAAGGAAAAATAAACAAGCATTTTTGATGATACAGTCAAAGATTAAATTCTTGAAAATAATTATTTTATAATCTCTTTTAAACATGATTGGAAGATAAAGTACTTGACAGCAAATGTGCAGAGAAGCATTTGTTTGCCTGGGTGTAAAGATCACTATGAACTCAAGTCTTAGTGATGGAGATGTGACACAAACAGAAATGTTTTGTGCATCAAACTGTACTCTTTGAAAAGAGATACATCAAGTTTCAGCTGTTAACATCTTAAAAATAAACACATATATAAATAATCTACATGTGTATGTGTATAAGTTCTCCTTATCTTCTCCTGGAAAGTGCACATCGACAACTATATCCCCTTTTTCACTTACTGCAGTAAGAACCTATTTGTAGTCTTCCTGCTGGTATATTGCTAAAAATGTGGCACATTGTTGTGATGCCAGAAGTCTCCACTCCATCACACTGGTTTCACACACAATACAATCCTTCCAGCTTCATTGCACACCTGCTCTCCTTTCTTCATCTGGCTGAACCTCCCCACTGTATCTCAGAGCAGGAGCACATCCTAGCTGAGGCCCACCCTTTCAACTCCATGTACTTTGAAGATCTCTAGGTCTTTCTAACAAAGAGGAACATTCAACCACTTTTCCCCAAGTCGTCGTCCTCCCATCCTCACTTTCTTCCACTCATGCAATACACGGCTGTGTGCCCAGAATTTCTGTAATCCAATAATAGGGCTCAATAGCTGAAAATATACCGTGACAGAATCTACTGCAGCACCTTCGAAATTTCCGTCCCTGAAATGCTTAAATGCCTTGTGAACAACATTTGTGACCTTCATCCTCTTAGAAATGACACAGTGGAGAGATGGTGGCTTTCAGTCCCATTCCGCAATACAGAACAGCAAAAATCCTATAACCAGGATATTATTTCTCTAGAAAATTTGCAGTACCATAAAGAACCTCGGTGATATTAACACTTTTGGAATCATGCTGCTGTCACTGTGAATAAGGAGACTGCAGCATCCCTGTCTTTCATTAAACCTTCTGTTGCATGGCAGGAGGGGGAACTGACCTAGAGACATCTGCACAAAGCAGAGCAATTGTATTGACTTTATGTGGGCTCCACTTCTCTTCATTTTTCAAAGACTTTCATTTTACTGTAGAAGCAAAAAATTATAACAGTAAAATATTTGAATTAACAATATCAGTATTTGAACAAAATAATGGTACAAAGCTTATCACGCTCTATTTTGATCTCCGAATGATATAGCCATAAAAATACATTGGTTTCCATTTCCAAAGTTAAGGAATACAGAGCAAGCATACTCCTGACTATGATATTGATCCTCTTGCAGATAAAGGGAGCAGTTTGAATGTTTTTTGAACTCCCACTGATTTCACAATTATTATTTTAAATTCCATTTCAAGAAATGGTATGGACCTTCAATTAAATAAGGAAGAAAACAAAATCTGTTCTGGAATTAAGATTCTGCATTTTGAAGGGTTAAGACTGCACAAAATCTACAAGAAAGAACCAGTGGTCTTTAAAAACTCAGGAAAAATGGCAAATAAAAAGAAGTGTCTGAAGTCCATGCAGTTTAGGCCCTGAAAAACAATGTTCCAAAACAATGCAAAAAACCCCCCCAAGCCAAAATCAGAACAACAGTAAATAAGTGATCTAGTCAGGTAAAAAGAAAAGACTGAAAACACCAAATATGTACAAAACCAGAATGAAAACTTTGCCACCATTTTTGATAAAAGCAACGAAGCTGTCATCACAGGTCAAGGACAGAATGGCTTGTAAATGATTGCATGGAAATAAAATTTTTGGGCTTCAAAGGGAAAATAAAGACAAGATTCTTATTATGAGAGCAGTTCACTAAATTTTCACTTAACAACTACACCAAAATCAAAATATGAACATTATTTCAATGCTACAGAGTTTTAAATAAAACATATCAAATCAGTAACATTTATTACTAGAAAACAGAACACTGGTATCTATAAAATAAAAATGTGACCCAAATAGCCACAGCAATTATACTCAAGTTCTGTATATATTTTAGAGCAATAGAAAGGTGACTCCATCCTAAAAGATATCTGAAAAGTGAGACAAGATTGTACCTAGGTTTACCAGACTCACCCAGTTAGTCTCTTTGAAGAGAACCAATTTTCAAAGGAAAACTAACACATCTAATTCATCTGGTCTTACACACTTGCTGAGGCACTAAGACCTGTCATCACTGGCTGGCTGAAGATGATCATACAATAACTTCAAATAGCTAAGAAAAAGGTAAAAATACACCATGCTGAAAGGTAAACTGTCCAAGAGAATACATGGTCCTAGCAGAGTTTTTACAATTCTTGAGAATTACTCTGGAAACTACTTTTACTGAATTTCCTCCAGTTAGCAGTGACAGTCCAAGAAACATTTTCTGATGAAGGCAGAAGGTAGGAAACTATGTGAAGAAGCTATCATACTATGAATGCTATCATACTATGAATGAAGAAGCTATCATACTATTTTTTCAGAGCAAATTCACTAACCTCGAAGTCTAAAATTACAAATGAACTTAAGCAGTCCAAAATTATTAAAACCAAGAAAATTTTAATAAAACAAAACATCATAAACCTGAGATATGAACTCATGGTTCCAAAATGACAGGAGGAAATAAAAAACACTCAAACCTCAAGATTTCTATCATTACTCAACTACAAGTTTATGATATGATACAGCTGTGAACAGGGTATTTATGACTCAAGAAAGCATCAGCAGAAGTACTTCCAGCAAATGAACAGATCCTGCGTACAAGACTTTAGACAGACACCACCTAAAATACCATGTAGTTTCTTGTAGAAAAGACAGCACACAAATATGCTAAGAGGAAGGATCATGTATCAGACACCAATTTTTCCCAAAGAAATCTAACAGTGTCTCTTGCCTTAGATTGAAACAAGATGTTACCTCTGTTTGCAAAAGCACCAGTGGAGAACACCATGGAAGGGAAATAAGTAAATATTTAGGGAATGAACACAACCTAGTCACAGACAAGTTCAAATAGGAAAACTACAGAGAATTTTCAGCCACTACAGAAGAAGGGCCTGAAACACATCTTGAACAGCAGTAAAAGGGGAAGAACCATCCACAGATCTCAAAATGAAGTGCCACGAACTTGGAGTTCTTAAGAGATGTGGTGGTCTACAGTGGCAAGGAATTGGATGTGATCACACAGGAATTGGATGTGATCACACATGAAGTCTCTTTTACTCATGCCTTTATATTAGGCAAAAGATTTATACACCAACTAATTTGATTTCAGCTAGGAGTAGCATCCACCATATAACATTCCTTTAGTGCCTCTACAGAGTTGTATTATTAGACTGAGATGCCTTTGCAGTGTAACCTTCCTTGGATGTACCAAGTCATTCTGGAGTACAATCATGAGAGTAAGTTCAGTCTTAGAGGGATTAAGAACAGAAATTAGAACCTTTAAAAGAAGAAACATAAGTACAACAGGCCAAAGCCAGATGGTTCACTTATTTGAGCATTTCTTAGTTAACAGGTTACACTATTTTGATTTTCATATAAGGCTTATCAAAATAACACTTAGGAAGGCCAAGTTTTGTTTATCATCACCCAGCAACCTCACTGGTGATGCAGGGCAGGGGTGAGGAAGACTGTCAGAGCAGAGCAGCTCTTAGAACTGTAGTCTCCAGCAGTAGCACCTCCTCCTCATGGGCACCATCAGCACTGCACAGGGGATGCAGTAGAAGCACTCTCTGTGGACAATGCACTTCAGTGGTGGGACCCAAACACAGCTTTATTAAGAATCCTAAGTCAGACACACATTAGCCCACCTTCAGAAATATGCTTGTCTGACAGGCCTGGAAATCACTTTGCTGCACAAAACATGGGGATCCATTACAGCTTAGAAATGGTTTAGCTCAGAAATGTTATGGTAATTAGAAGATGAGAAGAAAAAAAAAACCTCTTCCTAACATTAGCTTAATCTGTATGTTTAACAGAGTTTTGTAGACTATTAGCATTACTGCTTTTCTTGTGCCATCATCTTCTCCCTGATAAAACTGTCACTTCAGTATTAATAGCTAAACATCTTTTAATTGGCTTTTCTTTAAGATAATGCACACATATGTTTTAATTAACCTATTTAATAAAACTGATGTGCCCTTCATACTTCAAGCAAAGGGATTTCTCTAATGATTTAACGTGCAAGAAAAGCATGTTTTCCAAAGTACAGATACTTCAAAGGAGACATAGTATTTTCGTAAAGGGGTTAATTCCAACAAAACACATTAGTCTTGCAGGGAATTAATAAATTTGTATTCTCTCATCTTCTGTTTTAGATTACAGCCTTGTAGTTCAGACTTGGAAGAGTAAAAACAGGTAGGTCTGCTTTCTTGCATGCAAGTTGCTATTAAACAGTAGTTAAAAATTTAGACTTACCTCTTTCTTCTTCAGTAATCACTTTATCCATGGCATAATCCACATCAAAAATGTATCGGTAAAAGCAGAGCTGAGTGTACAGAGCCTTATCAGAATACTGTAATGTAAGAAGACAGTAATTAAAAACCCAATTCAAAAGTGCATTTCTTGTACCTATTTGTAAATCCACTATCAAAAGTTGATTCTGTTTTTTTCTGACAGTTTGTATGTTCTGTTCACATCAGATTTTGGAAATATTATTATCACACTGCAGAATTTCTATAACATCTCAACATTTTCTCACAATTTACATCAAACTTTTATACAGATTATACTTAACTGATCCATACTTAGAGAAACATAGATTGCATTAACCCATTCGTACAGATACACTGGATCACAATGATGCTTTGGCATCAAA
>JAJQWJ010000001.1:118353360-118365860 GCA_023637945.1 Phaethornis superciliosus
CAGTGACATAATGGATGATGAAGGCAACAAGAAATGAAAAAGAAAAAAAATACCCACAACTCTATAAAAAGCCCTCCCTTTTTAGTTTGCTAACTCTGTCAGAGTGCTTTGCAAAGAAGATAATTTCCACAGGCTACAGAAGTTATTTGTATTACTTCAATTAATTATAATACAAAACCACTTCATTAATCAGCTGCTTGAGAGAGTTACTTTTGTGGAAAGCCTTTTTGGTGATTTGATTAGAAAGAACAGTGGCTCTTACTATTGTGATATGATTCAGAATGACCGTCAAATAAATCCTTTAGAACTAGTTCTTCATACTTTAAAAAAATGGAAAGAAAGAAAAAAGAGGAAATAGAGGTGTCTTGGCAGAAAAATATCTTCCAGACTCTTTGTAGGCTTTAATGTAATGGAGCAAAGCGTACAGGAAATACTTCACTGCTTTGAGAGGCATTTCCTCCCCTCCCCCCCTTAGAAAGATGCAGTAATTAAAACCTAATTATTATCTTCATTTTAAACAAAACCTAAAGTGAATACCAATTAATAACAACATACTAATGAGCATCTGCTGTGATGAAATTGAATATGAATGTGCTGCAAATTTCGGGTAATTTATTTTTTTCGGGGAAGTGCCACTGGTCTCAATCTACTGCTGGAAGATTGTATAGACTGTACACATTTTTCCATCATGTCTCTTATGTGCAGCAATTTCTATTTTCAAAAAGAGGGCATAGCTCAGCTTTCTGGATGTTTATATATCCAAATGCTATCCGTGCTACAATGATTTCAAGGCAATAAACTGAAGTGTAAGACGGTGGTTTACACACCTCACGTATTCTTTTGTAAAACCAGGGCAGCTGGTTCACAGAGCCTCTATTGGGTATTAGATTCTAAAGGCAGACACTCCTGCCTGAAAAGAGCTCACAAAGTGTGAACTAATGTTACAATAAATACTCATAATCCGTGTACCCCCTGCCTCACACCAATGCTGACGTTTACTCAAGTTTTGTCTCCTCGTGCATCACAGAAACACAGTTAAAACACAGTGCTGGTCTGTGTCAAATAGGCTGAAATAATCTGTGCACCCAAAATAACTACTTCACATAAAACAAAAAAGATGAAGCAAAAGTACATCTAAATTGCAGCCTTTATACTTTTAGTATACAATCAATTTTTGGAAACTTGCACCCATTCCATTAAAAACATGAGAAGGTTGGTGACCACCTTTCCTGACAGCAGCACTGGTTATAACTAAATGGGGAGGTATGGGTGGAAGTGTGGTTTCCTTCTTAACCCTCCATACTGTCCACCCTCTCAATCAATATTGGGTTTTTTTCATCACTGTGACTCACATAGTGCACTAAAGAAGGAAACTGAAACAGATACAGCAGGATTTGATGATGAAATTGTCCCTAATACTTCTGATAACATGGACTGTATGATGAAAGGAGATTCTTCCATATACACGCAGGGGTCAATGATAAGGGAAAAAAAAAAATCACAGCAGAAGACTGGATATTCTTGTAGATTATGAGATTATTTTTTCCATTAAGCTACTGAAAGGACAAGATATTTTGCTGGTTTGAGACCTGTTTGGCAATTAGTGAGACCGTTACAAAGGATATAACTATAAAAAACAACTCTGCACTGCAGTGCCAGCAAAAGAACTGGGTGAAGAACAGATGGAAACACCTGCCAACAAGAAGCACTGGACTAAATGAAGAGGTTAACAGAGTATCTCCAGGGTGGATCCTGACAATACTATTAGTATAAATTAAGAAATCCTGGAGAAAATTAAAAGCCTATTAACAAGATTTAGGAAGCATGAACATGGCAAAAGAGGAAAAGAAGGAAATTTAATAAGCAAACTATTTCTGGCCATAACAAAGAAGCTGAATTAATTATCTAAACCTGAAGAAAGTCCCAAGCCAGAACTGTTCTGCTTTGAAGATTCAGGAGATGCCATCTCATGGCACATGACACAAGATGATTGGCAAGTGCCAGCAGACCAGGGAGCACTTATCCATAGAGCTCTGGAGAAATGGAAGGATGAAGCTGCTTAAAGCCACTTAAAGCTGGCAGTGCAAGCAAAGGCATGAAATAAATCCTGTTCCTCTTTCTTGGGGATGTGTTGGTTTTTAAAAAGAAGTGAGCATCATCATGATTCTATGATCTGGCCTTAATAAACAGTTTCTCAACCCTCTCCTCTATTCCTAGTCTCATATGTGTTCTAATGCTCATCTGAGCAGGTGCTGAACCAAACTAAACTTGGGGATGATCCCTAAATCAACTGTATTTTAAGAGCCTCCAATCAACAATATCTTCACATGTCAAATATAGCAGCATATAGGTATGCTCCTAAAACATACACTCTCTTTGGTGCACAAGACAAATTTAATTAAAAAAAAAATTAAAAATCCATGTTTACACATCTGAAGAAAAAAATAAGAGCTTTCAAGGTAAGTAACTTCTGGATTTTTGGAATTACCTGACCCTTGACAGTCTGGGGTAAGTAGCAGTTAACAGAAAAGGCTTAATAAAACAACATTAAAATTGAAAACCACCTCTGTAAAGCAAAGCAGTCATTTTGCTCTGGAGATAAAGTACAATGGCCAAGTATTCCCCATCTATCTTAAATGTTACAGATTCAGCTGGTACAGCTCCAGAGGTCTGTCTCATTGTAAAGAACTAATGGATCTATGCACTGAACTAAGAGTTCATAGCATTTAGCTATAGGACACCTGCTTATTTGAAACAAACAAAATAAGCACACACATAAGAACTCTCATCACTGATCAGAACTATTTTACCTTTCATGTAATTTCAAGAATTAAAAAAAAATCTAAATCTTCATGTTCCTTCTAACAAACAAGAATTGAAGTGTAACTATCCAGGAGACTTACCTTACGAAAAGTTGTGTTACTGCAATTGAAAGAATCAAACAATTAGGACCCTGTACAGATGAAAGCTGACCTCTACCCCTTCCTCATGGAGAACTGCCCCTTCATGAAGGATGCAAGTCATAATACATTTCTCAGGACTCACATTTCTCACAGCTGGAAACCAAATAAATCAAGTGGTGCAAAACCAAGAGGATTATATGAAACCACATGACTTGGGAGTAAATTCTGCTTGAAGGGAAAGGATCTGCATAAGGTAGCTTAGACTGGAATTCACAAGACCAATCACCCACCGTATCAGATGCAGTCCTATTCCATGGCAAAGAGAAGAAGGCTATTATTAGAGGCCTGAGGCTACTAGATGTCACTAGAGATGCCCTAGAGGCCTCTGAAGACTAGCTCTTAGTTTGCATTTTACCATTTCATGCGGTTGGATAACATATTCAAGCATGGTTGTGTATTGCCAAGGAAAAGGTTACACCTGAAGATCTGAGGCATGTATTCAGTCTTCTGGCTGCTTGTAAAAGCCACTTCTGATGTTCAGATGCAGGATGCTATTTATAACAATGGAAAACGCTAATGGAACTAGTCCTGTTCTCACAATCTAGACTGTAGTAGAGGTAACAAGTTTCAATTTGGAAATAAGATGTTTCTGTTCAGATAAATTATTTTAATCCAGCTCTGTATTTGCAACCTTGACTCTTATTTATTTCCTTACAAATATAATATTTTCTCACTGATGACACAAACATTTGGCACTTCCCAGCTATGCAGAAGCATGCACTGTATAAGTGTAATCTGTAAAAGCAACTTGGCTTATACATATTTAACTTATGATTTTGTTATGAAACCGGTAACACTGCATTTCTGCTAAATAATTTACTAATATTTGTGAAAGTCCTTTTAAAACTGTAGTTTGATTATCATTCAACAAGCACAAGTACAGCTGTTCAGAACTGGTTTATCAGTAAATAAGCAACTCTATAAACAGGCTAGATACACAACCAAACAAGCTTATCTAAATACATTTTAGATGTAAAGCATGCCCGTGAAAACAAAAAGCAGTATACTTTACGGAGAAGGAACAAAACATACTCCTTTGGATCCTTTAGATCACCTGTTTCTCTCCTGTTTCTCAAGACTATACAACTCAGTCCCTCAATTCCAGGTTTAGCAAAAAAGTAAAAGTTTGAAAAGCTAGCTTTCTGCCTTCAGCTCCTGGTTTATTTATCTTGAATGAGCTTGATTTCAAGCACTTAAGTAATCTGAAAAAAGGACTATACCTGCTGCAGTGGACACTAATGAGCCTAAAGCAAATTCAGCATTTCAGTAAATTCTGAATGTTCCTTCCCGTTGATACTGACTTGTCTTAAGACACTGAAGAAACAGCCTACGCTGAGATGTGAAAATACTTCAGTTACTCACCATACACCCTGAAACATTTTACTATTAGAAGATCAGAATTGTAAGAGATGGACTATAGTCCCCATCTCTATGGTACCAACAATATTAACAAGCAACTCCTGAAATTTCCCAGACTATGCAAAATTACTGCTTCAGCTGGAAAGGCAAAGAGACTTGAAATACAGTTTATTTAACTTGCTTACTCTGAATCTATGATGTACACAGGTGACTACTCTGTTAAATAAGATCCTTCTTCTGTTTTGGTTAGATAAACTGTCCCCCAACAGGTTACAGAAGCACCTGCCTATCTGTAGCAGTGTATATGATCAGTTATCAATGCAAATCTTGAGCTCATGTCCCTGAAGCAGCTCTCTCAGACTTTAATAGAATGGCTCTGTAGTAAATGCTAAGAAAAGACATGCTATGCAGATGACAAAGCAAAGCAGGGCACCTTTTCTGCAGGTGGCACCAATATGTTAAGATTAGTTGTGTACAAAAGCACATCTCTATGACTTATAAGGCAACTTTATCTACTACCCTAGGGTTGAAATCAATAGCAGCACTTTAGGTACCAGACACAATTCCAACAGCTTATTATGCTGCCATCTGCTCCTTCCACAAATAGTCAGTGTTATGCAGGATTTATCCCCATATGCTTTCTTTTCTGGACAAAACAGGTTATTTTTAATCTCCTTCTCCACAACTCGAAATGGATTCTTCAGCACCAAAAGTGGCATTGGCATCAATACATACACTTGTTTTGATGCATTTTATTTTTTTAACGCCATCTTCTCTGTATACATCTCTGGCATTGTCTAGCAGTCTAACAGTCTTCTGGGTGACACAGGTTTCACCAGACAATGCATGTTTAAAACTGATTGTTATCAATGTAAATTTTGCCAACTGCTCTGAAAAAAAAAGAAAAAAAGATTCTGTCCTGCATCCTTCAATTGGCAAGTCCAAACAGGAAAAGACACCAACCCTGAGATTACACACAAAGAAAAGGAGTAAGCCCACCTAAGAACAGGCAAAGATTAAAAACTTTTTGATTTTGTAACTGCTCTGATGAGTGTGGCCAACAATGTGTGTGTATGTGTATGTTCCAGAGGAAGAAATGTTGGTCAGACACCATCCCCACCACCCTCAGTGAATTTTCATACAAGTGCTGAATTAAGTTCAGGAAAAAAAGTATACAACAATCTGGAGGGCACAAGATCCTCAAAAGCTTCAAAAATTGTTTGAACAAGTTATGTCTGAGCTGCTGAAGCAACCTAGTAATGTGTTGAAAAGTAAACACATTTAACCAGTTAAAAAATGATCCTCTAATAACAGGAGGTGAATGATCTCAATCACCTATTCTTATCATGGGATACCCCAAAATATGCAACTAAGCTGCAGTTAATTTAAGAGTTGTGACACAGACAACTTTGTAGCTCATTAATAAACTGTAATCTACATAAATCCTTTTATTGTCAGTTTATTGTTTCTAGTATGGATGCAAAAGATTCTGTGTCCTTCTCATGTGACACAATTTAAAAAAAAAAGAAAACCAAAAATGCCCATCACCATGATTTACTGCAACTAAACCCTCACATAAGCAGTACAACTTCCAATATCTAGTCCATTAATGTTAATGATTCTGCATTTAATAATCACAACTCTGGAAATAATCAGCAGGCAACTTGACACAGGGTGGGGATGGAGCACAAGAGCGAAGCTGCCATTTTCCCCTGGGTATTATTTGAATGCTGCTTTCCTGTTTCTCAAAAGTGCAAGGTGTCCATGCTAATTATTACTGAGTTCATGTAACACAAATGAAACTAACAGGTTATTATTAAACTTCTCTGCATTGTCACTTATCCTAACCACAGGTATTTAGGCAAAGACCCAAGAAATAAATTTTAAACAAAACATACGTAGAATGGATACTTCCAAGCAATGCATCCCTACTAAATGAAAACAGCTTATCTGCAAATTGTTAAAAAAACCCTTTCATTTTAGGAACACAAACTGCCTTAAACAATAATCTTCAGTGCATGAAATCTTAATCCACACTGAAAGAGATCAGTGACAAACAATAACTGATTTCTCTTATGCGAAATCCTAAGTGATTATTTTTTACAGGAAGCTGAAAGAAATATGGTTTAAATAAAAGTAATAAGTTTCTTGCTGCTGGAGAAAAGCAGAAGGTGATGAATGATTGCATCCTATGCAATAATCACCTATGACTCTAAGAGCTCCAATTACAAAGTATGCAAAATGGTGACTGGAATATTTTTCATCATGGAGAGTATACTCTGGAAAGTTATGGCTCTGACAGACATCAAAGCAGCTCTGGGCACGAAGAACTCTGATGAACCCTGGTAAAAATGTGGAATGGTACATACAAAAGTCACAAAAAGTAATTTTTCCACAGCTCCATTCTTGAACAGAAAAGGAACTGTTGGCATTTAAGCATTAGAAAAGGACAGACAAGATCTTTTTTTCCATCCACCTGTGTTTCTGCAGAGCTGCATATCATTAAGTGAATCTCTAGGCCTTCTGGAAAGGTAAGGTATCTGTAAACATTAGTAATTAAAAATTACTAATGCAGTGAGGCACTAAATACTCTAACATAATTAAAAAAAAAAAAGTTAAAAAAAAAAAGTTCTAATAATTAGCCCTTCTCTCAGTGGCTAGAATTATGCTTGCTTTTTTTTTCCCCCCCCACCTTATTTGTACACATCTGTCCTGCTAGAACTGTATTAGGAGTTTTGAGTGTTCACATTCAACAGCAACAAGAAATTGTAAATTTAACCTTTCAAACTTTACAAACTCTTAAAAATAATACAGACAGACAGACCACATGCTGCTCCTTTGCCCCAGCATTAAAGCACTGAAACAGTACCACAGAAAAGACAAAAAGTAATTTATGAGGTTCCAGACTGGCTCAGAAAGAGACCGTGTGACAACAGATATTCCAGACAAAAGTCTGTAGGAAGCTCAGAAGTAGCATCTACATGAGAGCAAGCCTCTCAGAAAAGCCATGCATCTACTTTGCCATACTTCTGAGTAAATTCTGGAAGGTAAGCTGGAAGGGGGGTGTGTCATAGTTATTAATAGCACGAGTACCCCTGAATGCAAGGGATATTTTGATTCCAGGACAAAACAAAAGCAGCTGGTTGTTACAGGAACACGTGGAACATCCCTATAAAAACCTTCTTTTACATCAAGATAGTGGTCACTCCACAACTTTAATAAACTTCTTCTTAAAATAATTTTCTCACTTTTTTCACAGAGTAGTAGTCTAGGTGTTTGTAAGCAGTAGCTTTTCATTAGAAAGATACTTAACTTCTCTAATGATGGCATAAAAAAATTTCCTGAGAAGTTGAATGTCTCAGATGAAATTGAATCAGATGCTTCAAGTACTGGACTGTGCTCCCCAAAGGAAGTTAAAATGTACAATCAATTAATGTAATTTTTATGGTTCTGAATTTGAGATGCCTTAGTGAGAAGAACAGTGATACAAGATAAACCTTCTTACCATAAACAATCCCAAGAGTTAAGAAACCTTACTAAGAAAATCTCCCTCTATTCTAGCGATCAGACAGAACATAAGTGTACTGCAGAATAAAGTCAAGCTGTGTACCCTCATGTATGTGTTTCAAAGGTGGGAATCCATTTAGCAGATAAATTCTTAAGAAGAGTATGGCTTCCAAGTTCAGAAAACCAAGGAGCTTTCTCACAAGACTGCCTCCCCTCTTCTGTATTCCAGTGACTGCAGCTACAGCACTGCCATAAAAAGAGGATCCATTGCAGGGAAGAGAGGAACAGACAATTCCTATAAGGGAGAAGACATTTTAGAAACGTCTCAGCTAGAACTAGTGACATCTGCAATGAAATTTCAGCCAGATGGTCCTTGATCATGGTGCAATGCTTATAAAAAGAGTTGATCTAACTAACTAGACAGGTCAGATAAAGCTGTGGTGTTGCTCTCAAAAATACCACTTTCCATTCAAAGAGGTGAACTTCATCAGACTGAAAACTCCTAATAGAAGGATCTGATGTCTACTAAAACTGTAGCCAAAGAAAAAAATGAAGATTTTGTCATATACTGACAACACTAGCACTAGAATAAATATCACCACCATTTATCTATACACCTGTAAAAAGTAGCCAAATCACAACAGAATGCATGTCAATTTTGCAATAACTTTCCAGTAAAAAATTAATTGCAACAGCTCACTTCTCCTCCTCTAGATAACTTTTCCCACAACCTCTACTAACTTACTTTCATCCCCTTCCTGAGGAGCCATATTATATCTGATACTAAATAGACACATCTTGAAACTCCCAGTGATGTTCTCTTCATCAAGCCTCTCCATGAATACACAATTTTAGGTGCCAGCCAAATCTACCTCACAGAGAAATAAAAGTAGAGAAAAAAGCTATGTTTTGGTAACCAATAAAAGCAGCTCAGCAGACTGCCTATCATTGCCATGTAGTTTAGAGAAATTCACAATAGATCCAAGAAAATAAAACCATTTGTAGGCATGATGCTCGCTCCTCCTTCCCCACACATTTCAGTAGGCTGATCCAGCACCAAGAACCCACTAGTGAACTTGTGTTACTGCCATCACAGTACTCCAGTAGAAAGCAAGCTCTCAAGCAACAGTGGATTGAGAGATAGTGGTAATCAAATTTGTATAAATCTGAAAAAAATATAAGCAGTTTTGGCCATTTCACCTTCAAATGCATATCCAACCCTTCCCCTATTTAAAAAAAAAAAAAAAAAAAAAAAGCAGCAAGTGCCTTATGTAGACTGTAGAAAAAGCCTGTAGGAAGCTAAACCTAATAGATCTTACAGTGATCATAAATCATGAATAATTAAGACAATTCATTAAGCTAGTAAAGTTCTATTTCTGGGATTTAAAAGACAGCAAATACAGAAAAGGAACCTGAAATTAAGGCCTAGGGAAAGTACTCATACACACATACAGTAAAAATATCAATCATGTAATCTTAAAGAAGTGAGACATGAAAAAGTTTACCTTATCCTTTACAGTATCATTGCAGCACCCCAGTGCCAAAACCATAGGGAATAAAAACATGAACAAGGAAGATGATATACCATCAGAGTAACGAAAGAACAAGTTCCCCAGAGTAGCTTCTCTCACAGGATCTAGTAACATAATTTTTAAAAGTAATAGGAAAAATGTAGTTGTCAAAAGTTTGTGGCCCAGGAAAAGGTGGACTGACTAATCACCCATGTTTATAATCTAAACAGGACAACAAGAGAATCTAATGAAATGTACTTACTGCAAAATACAATGTGAATAATACCTGTTCTGCTTTAGTAGCCTTTTCTGTACAACTTTATAATTTTATTATTGCTTAGCTTAAAATTTATAAAATTAAAAAGCTTATTCCAATTTTGAACAGTAACATGGACGATTTCTATAAGTATGGCAACCCTGACACAAAAACACAAGCCTGATCATGTAGAGGCCAGGTCTACAACACACACCTAGGAGTGTGCCTGAATCAAAGGCTACCAAGGGAATTCTTCAGAAATAGTACTGTCTACTTTCTGCTCTCCACAAGGGAACTCTTCAGATTTTCCTTCTTTCTAATAAATCCAAGACTCCTGCTAGTAAGGCTGAATGTATGTCTAGTTCAATACAGTCAAATCCATGCAGTTGGGAAAGTTCAACATTTCCCTCATTCCTACAGCTTTTACAGAAGACACATTTTTCTTCTTTGTCTTCTTATTACAAATTTTCGTCTTTTATTCACCAACTTTATATATGCCACTAAATTTTGTCATCACTCCATTATGCAAGTCTGCAATGGAAACTGTTAACATGCCATCTTTAATGACATTATTCCTTCACAAGGCTTCAATATTACATTACCAATGTTAGGTCATCAATAACTTTAAGTCAGTAACTGTCAATTCTCTTGTTAAGGTTTACAAAAGTACAGGGTAACACTACAAGTTCAAAACTAATTTTTTCGCAAAAAGTTGGGGGAGGCATGGTTAAAAAAAAAATTATTTGTGTAGCCAACAATGAATAACTGTGTACATACAGCACAGCTAACCAGAGGAGCAGTCTCAGGAAGAAACTTCACTTTTATCATAGCTAATTCATTGTTTGGATCTTCTGTGTATTTCTTCTATGAGGCTGAAAGAGGAATAAGGCAGAAAGCTGACTGGAAGACACAAATTAGGTTAGTTAACAAGCTTGTGTGGCAGCAGGGAAGCAGACAAACCTCACACTATTTATTTTCAGAGCCAGTAGACTCTTTTGTTAGGTGAGGATTTGTGAGTGACTTTCAGCAAGGGGAAGAGCACACTAGCCTTCTCATCCTTATCATGCAATACTCCTCTATATTAAGTGCTAGTTGGAACCTCTGAGCTGCCTTAACACCATCACTCATGCAACGAGCTACCTAGCAGGATTAGAGCACTGATGAACAATAAAATCATCCAAGAAAATGGCAACATTTTCTTATGAGTGTCAAAGTACTAAAGAGTATTTATAATTTCTGCTATCTGCATATTAAGAAGCATGACATTCAACAAATCAGCTAGGTCATGAGAACAGGGTAACCAAATGCACGTTTATCTCCTGAAGCAAGATGCATAACCAGCTCACAAACAGATATTCATGTTCTGTATGAGATAATCTATGCAGCAGAGAAACATTTCCCCCAAGTATCTCATCATAGGGTTATAAAAAACTTTAAAGGTACCTTTTGCAGGATTGTGCGAAGTCTCAAAAGAAGCTTAAGGCTTATGAGACAGAGCAGGAATCTTGCCATTTTGTCCAGCACCAGGCAATAAAACAGGTTCACCCATTTTTCACTTAGCGCCTTAACTGTCTTAGAACCTGTTCAAACATCTTCCACAAAGAAAAAGTAAGACTGAAAAAACCCTGTCTCATACATGATCAAATCCGTTACCATTACCAAATTCCAAGAAAACAGCTTTAACAAATGTTATTTCGTACTTTCTGTAACTTTCCCCACTTTCTTATGCTTTAGAAGGGAATGTCATCAGTGCATCAAAATATCAAGCAATCCAGAATGGTGGTGCATTAATTACTTCACATTTCATGAAATCTCCTCCCATGTAACACTCAACCTCACGGCAACAAGTCTTATTAGAAATCAGCTCTTCTTCTAGCCCTTCTCTCCTTGTCCTACCACTGTCCAGACCCACCTTGCAATTGTGGTCAGTTTCTGCAAGAGAGATCTACCAAAAGCCCCAAGTAATTCTTTTGAGTCTTACAGATGCTGGACCAGCTTTTGGAAGTGTCTAAAGTGTTAACTTTCAGATGGTATGAAGGTAATGCATGGCCATTAAAGATCCTGCAGTACCTTTTGTTAAGTTCTGGTGGTTTATCCAAAGTGTCCTGGCCAAATTAACTCTACTAGACTACAATTTGCTCAGATGCCTCATGCTCCCTCTGCACCTTTGTTTGATACGGTGTTCTTCAGCTCTTGCTCTCAGCTGCCACGCAATGTTTCTTTAGGTTGTTAAACAGCTGCTGTGTTCAATCCTAGAGGTAGCTGCACTTCAGTGATAGAGTAAGTGAACCTATATATAGTTTGTAAATCCATTTGTTACGTCTAAAGTACTCTGAGATTTAGAATGTGCAAGAATGCACATATATTAAGCTTTTTAAACTCTAAAAAGGGGGACTGCCATAACTGGCAGGATCCACGCTCAGTCACTTTGTACTTAATGGTTTGAAAAAAATTACATGCAAATTATTTAGAATTTTATTCCACTTTTCAAAGCATGAAGTTAAATGTTCCCATTTCTAAAAATAATAATAAAAATCAATAACTATTATTCAGTATTCATTTGATATTCCACAATAGACCACTGTGAATTTGAACTCCAGGAAAGGTTGCTGCTTCAAGCCTCCAATGGGTTATTATATAAAGCATAGAGAAATAATAATTTAAAAACACATTAAGAAAAAAAAAAAAAAGCAGAAAATGTCTGTTCTTTTGAAATTATAACTAAAAATGAGGAAAGACACAAGCAAATTAATTAGAATTACCAGTTTATCGTAATAATGGTAGTGATAAGACAGACAGAGGCAGGGTCTTGTTACAACAGGTAACAGATGCAGGAAAGACCATCCATTAATGCCATGGGCTCAAAGCAACACGCCTTACTTTTAGGAAACATACCAGCAGAAA
>JAJQWJ010000001.1:118370860-118385860 GCA_023637945.1 Phaethornis superciliosus
TTTTATTAAAAAATAATCTTTTAAAAGAAAGCTACCAAGACTTCAACATAAACTGTCTCATTTAGGAAAAACTAACATTTTGCCGAGTTAAAAATCTGTGCTAAATTGCTCTGTATCAGCTCAGGTAGGCAACGCAAAAGTCTTCTCTGAAGACTAAAAATGAAAGAATGCTTCTGGGATTGGTAATGATGTACATTTTGTACAAGGTGCAACCACAGGTTAAAACCAGTGCCACACCTCATCGTAAAAAACCACCAATAGCAGATACCTAAGGAATAGTTTAAGAGAAAGCACACCGTAAAAGTTTTCCAGATGATTCAAGGACCTTCTGAATCACCATCTTTATATTCTGTGGTGATGGATGCATTACTATTCTCATTCCAATGAACTTTAAGTGCTTTGCACAAAAATGTAAATGTTTAGCACCTACAGCATCTTGCAGAATAGCTACACACTGTATGAAAAGGTATCTTATTTTTCCTGAACATACTTAAGTTGGATTTTGTTTTTTTTTCTATTGCCTTGTAGTTTTTCTGTCAGGAGAGACAAGGAATAATCATCTGCATTCACCTTTTCCATGTCACTCATGATTTATAGACCAACATCACACTCTCTGCAATCAAACTCCTTTCCAAACCTCAGTCCCAATTTACTTAGGAGTTGCATGGATGGAAACCACTCCACATCTTTGTTACCCTTCTCAAAATTTCTTTTAGATCCTTCTTGAAATGAAAGGGTGGGGGGAAATGGGACAAATGGGGACAGAGATGAAACCAGTATTTCACACTGCATTCAGGATGCTAGACAAACATGAATTTTTACAGAAGCAATAAGGTTTTTAAAACAATTTACCATATTGTTCTCTGCTCATTTCTTTCCTCAAGTTCTGTTTGCCTGGAGCACTACTAAGCATTTGAGCACTGAGCAGTAATTTTCAGAAAGATACTTCTTACTACTCAAGAACCATAATTTTATTTATCACTAGTAAGTCAATAAACACATTGTATGCAAAACTAAGATTGGTCTTTTAGCATCTGCATCACTTAATGCTGCTTAGCAGAGGATTTAATCTTCCATTGTAAACTGGTAAGTCAACTTGCTATCACAAAGTCTGTCTGCAACTCTGCTCAAACAGATGCTGCTTTTACCATCCCTGAGCAGCTCAGTACTGTCAAACAGCATTTCAGATTCTCAGCTGCTGATGTTTCTGCTGGGAATAATGGCTGTTAATTTTTGCCTCCGTTTCCAAAATTTGTTTTTGCTGCTCCTGCAAAGAAGTTTAATCTAAACTAAACTATGATTCCTGCTACTTTCACAGAAATATTTCAAATCACAGGACAATTCAAAAAGTTGTTTGCTTCTCTTCTCTTCTCACTGGCTCTTTAACAAGCTGTCCCAACATTATGCTCTGGAAATTACTTCTACCTGATTTCCAAGACAGCAACTCAGGTTTTCAGTTACTGTGATGTTTCCTACCCTTCCAGCTTCCAGAACATCACCCAGAACTATTGCCTGTATTACCATCTTGCTTACAAATCCATAACAAAAGCCTGCAACTGTATATTTTTTCTGGCTCCCATTTCCTGAAGATTCTGGTGTGCTGGCAAAGCAAGTCTTCAGTAAAACATGACCTGTGTTTATTTTGCTCACTGGCATGGCCAGAACTTAACCTGTATGTTGTACCTCAGTAATACAGCTTACTGAATAATTATAACTATTTCAGAACCTAGCTTAAAGTTAGATTTTTGAATTACTTCATTGTGGTTTGGAATTTGTGTGAAGGGATACATAAACTTGTCAGCTTTATCATTTTATTCAATTTAAAAGTATATTCTTCTACAACATTTTCAAAAGCACTAGATGTCAGCTTCAGTTTTTATTTCTTCTTTTTAAGATAAAAAATCTCAAATCCTTTCCAAATAACTTCAGTTATTCCACAGACGTTCTTCTTTCACCATTTTTCCAGCCATATCATGCCCTCAAATTATCCCGCTTGGTGCAAAGCCCATCAAAACAAGTCCTGCTGCTCTTGCAGAGAGGAGCTTTTATGCCCATGTGGGCAGACCAGAAAACTTTTGTGGGAAACTTCAAGCCAACAGCAAGGTATGTAGCACTATCTAAAGGGTGTACTCCAGTCTGTAATGCAGAAATTGAGTCTAATAATATGTGCAACTAGAGTTTATTTCACCCAACTTTGGACATCTAAAAGGCCTTTAGGGTAAATTAAGTCAGAAAAAAGAATCTCCAAAAATCAATTCACCTAACAGATTTTGGAACAATGCAAACCTGGCTCTAGACTCTCTTAATGAAACATGGGTACACCTAATGGCAAAAAAAAGCTTTTTAGAAACAATATGATCCATGTATTTGATCACTATGTTTGAATTTTATTGATATACAGATTAGCAATGCAAATAATCACATGTTTAACACAGTGATGAATTTCCAAGTATCCAGAAATCTTCTGTGGATTTAATTTTGGCCTTTTGCACAACTGTTGCCCTAGCAGTCCTAGTACCACTCTCCTAGTCACATATAAATTATTTATGACAGATATTTCATGAGCAACATCAGAAAGACAGATACTGCTCAACAAGACAGAGCTACTTTATCAGCAGATGATTCACCATGGAAACTCCTAATTTAGGACCTGACCTAACAGACACCTGACCTGTGTCTTCTGAAGTCAGCAGACACAAATGAGCCTCAAGTAAAAAAGGTAACCTTAAAAGTGCTTAGCTTTGGCTTTGCAAACAAACCAAATATTTACTTCTAAAAGACGGAGGTGTTAACCTGTTCACATTTTAAAAAAATAATTCCATTTTAATAGACATGGTGTAACTTTCTACCAAAGAAGCTACTCTATGATAGCACTGAGATTTTCATTCTTACGTGAGTTTGAGATCTTCAGTCATTCTTATACAAGGAGTGAGAATATATTACAGCCACTGTGAGGGAAAACACCAAAACATTTCCGGAAAGGATAATGAACTGTCACTGATCTTTTATTAAGTCATTTCTTGGAGATAAAAGCTATGGTCTGTGTGGAAAGCTGTTTAGGTCATTTTTGCTTATTATGTAGCATCACTGCCTTCCTATGAAACATCTGGTAGCAGTCTCACAGGAACAGGGACTTAAAATACACATCCAGGCAGGGGGAGGCATAGAGGGTGCCCTCACCCATTCCAAAAGCCTCCTGTTTAAGAGCATAATTGTTTCAGCTGAAACTGTGAAAACATCTGTGCCTACAAAGAGTACACCTCATGATTCAAAACATATTAAATTACTTCACTTGAACTTTAAAACAACTCGTCATACTAGAAAAACAGAGTATGGATACTGCCAGATAGTAAGGTTTTTAGTTAGGGAATGCAAGTGCAACTGAAAAAACAAAGCCTGGAATGGAAGCATCATCCAAACTTCAGCTGATCACAACAATCCAAAATGGACAACCATGAAAATAATGCATGACAAAAGCAACAAGTGTGTTTTCTGTCACCTGTTGGTATTTTTAGCTACCAATTAAGAAATGAAGGACTACACCCCTTGCAAGGTACTGCTTCTACTGCATTATGAGGGAGTGCATAGATGGTCCACCCAAACTACAATTGCATAATGATACTTCAAGCAAGGTTTTTTTATGCAGTTGTTTTAGTTTAATGCAGTCACTGTTGAATAAAGTGCCAGGAACTTTCCTGGTCATAAAATACAGGTGAAAAAAAGACTGAAAATCCCTGCTTAACCTGAAAAACAATAGTTTAGGATAAAAATAAACATGCCAATTAAACATCTTACTATTATGCTTGTTTTCAACTACAAAAAATGATCAAACCCTACAACTTTCACTGAAAAGCAGTTTTCTCAATAAGCTGTTTTAAAAATTGTTATCTGAGTTGCTGCCTACAAGAAACAAACTAAATGTTACATAGCTAGTAACTAAATGTCCCTTCAACTCATAAAGAAAACAGTTAATGTCATTTGTATAGACTTCCTACCAGTTATAATTAACAATAAAAAAGTCTTTTATTCTTTGTCACCTCCCTATTGAGGCCTTGAGTTTGTTTGTACTTACTATCTGTAAATCTCTCTTAATAAATGACAACAATAACTGTTGCTATTATGCATGGAAATTAAACATGTAGGTAACTGTGTGAAGGGAACTCTTTTGAAAAAAGCAGTATCAGAAACATGTAGCTCTTTATGTCTCTTGTTTTGCTTTGATAATTAAGCCATAGCCTTGATTTGATTTAAACAAAAAACTTTTCCATGGACATGCATGTTGCAATCAAATTCAATGCATGCATTATGTTCTGATTCAATTTGTTCAAGTGCATTATTGTTAACCCCTATTGGATTCATGCCTGTCATCTTCACTGTCCAAACAAAACCAATCTTTCATTTCCCAGCAGTTATCACAGAGTCTGTAAATTAATTTGCAACAGATCAAACAAAATCATAATAGGAAACCTTCATTTTTGTTCTACTTGGTATCTGCAACACTGTGAGAAATTAAATACCAAGTTGATAGGAAAAAAAAAAAGTAACTAGCATTTCCAAACGGTCTACAAATGCTTAGTTTAACTTAAAATATTTTTTAAATGTATGCAAAAAAACCCCACAACCCTGGAGTACATGCACAATATAAAAGAAAATCCCTCAAGAGTACTATGTCCACAAACTGTAGCTAATGGGGAGAGATTTGCCAGTCAAAAGTAATTTTCTTTCTTTGTAAGTATGTTCTTGAGAATTAGACTCTCACATTCTAGTGATCAACAAGCATTATAAGTATTACCCCAAATACAGAGGCAAGTAGCTTTGGAACAGCCTTTCAAACAGAAGTTGCAGAAGCCAACAACATACATTTATTAAGCTTTATCTTAATAGTGTTTACAAATTACATTTCACAATGTAGCACAGTTGCCTGCTACAGTGGAGGGGTGGATGTGCTTCTCTAGGACACATAGTTCTGTATCTGTTCCTGCCTTCACAGCCTGGATGCTGAGGGACCAATAGCACTTTGGAAGTTCACATGAAATGAAAAAATGGGGTACTAAATAGAAGATGGAAGCACTAACGATTATTCAGATTCACAATGAGTCACTTTGGAGTGGAGTTGAAAATGTAATTAGTGCTTGCTTCTCTACAATCTTAGTCTCCACCGAAGACAAACCTGAGGTGGATTTTTGCAAATGGGATCTTTGTAGATGATGTCCAGTCTCCAGAAGGCTGGGATAGCTAACCTCAAGCACACTGGATCCTCACAGTGATCTGAAGTTATGACCTTAAATCACCAAACCCCACCTGAAGGGAAGTGTAGGAATGCAACCTGGACATGCTTTCCCAGTCAAACAGCATAAGCTCTCTGTTTATGTCAATGATCAGCAAATGAACTTTTGGAAGGATGAATGTGAGAAAAAACACAATGAAAATATTCTGATTCAGGCATCATTATGAGCTACTAATCAAGCGACTCAATTCCAAACTCCTCTCCCTCCAGCCTACTCTTAAAAAAACTGTATTATTTCCACTTAATCCAAGAGCAGAAGCTTCAAACCCAGTTTTCCTGCCAATGTCTGTTATTATGCATAGCAATGCCTGACAGGGCAAATTTGGCTGAAGTGGTTTTAAATTCCCTGGAGGGATGAGGTTCCACCAATATTGCATTATGGGGTAAACTATCAAATGTGATACCCCCATGCAATGTTTAAAGATAAATGTTTTCACAAAGTATTTTATATTAAGTTTCTTGTAGCAACAGCAGACTTGACTTGGTGACCTGAAAGTTATCAGTTGCACTGGCAATAACTCACTCTACATTGCATGTGTGTTCTCCCTGTTGCATCTGTGTCTTCTGCTAATATCTGGATTTCTGGGGGAGGAGACAGATGTTCCTTAGTAGTAAACTGCATCTCAGGAATTAGAACTTGAGCCAAAACCTGTTTGCACATTCTTTGGCAAATGCTCTGACTATCAGTAGCAGCTACATCTTTTAAGAATTACACCACAATTTTACCATTTGAAACACCAATGTTGTATCAATATCAACTTAAAGATGAGCTAGTGCTGTGAAGTCAGGAAAGTTTTTCTGCTGTGTACCAGAAACTCAATTAAATAATTTCAACTTTTTATCTGCTTTTTGTCTGTTCAGAACAAAGAAACACTCTAGTAACGGCACTGACTTGATCTAATTCACTTGCACTGTGTTGTTGAGAGCTCAACAGCACTAAAAATCTGAATGGCAGTGTAAGAACTACTGTGATGCACTGAAATTTCAGTAGACAACACAGACTTGAGTGACACCTACCTGCCACTACGACAATCCCAAGAAGAAATCCCTTCAGGTCAGGTAAAACAAGACTCCCTCCAGGACACCTTCCCACTTAGCAATGTAATTCCAGCATAAGTCAGATTCCTCGGGCAACGTCCCAGTTTTTCCCAGTGAAATGTACCTGGTAAAAACCTCAGAAACCCATTCTACTGCTGCAAGATATGAGAAAGGCATAGACTCATTAATTTTTTTGAAAGGGTTTCTCAAGACAGAGGACTTGATGAGGCAATGATTGGCTTAATCAGAAACACACTATCCTCATCTGCAGGGCAAGTAACTCTGTGGCACCCTGGTGCCTGTCTGCTTCATAGACTTTCTCTAGCTGCTCCCAGCTAGATGCTTCATCATGACTGTTCTGAAAGTTGCTTGATCAATTTTATGGATGGAGTAATTCATCACCGAGACTAGGAAAGTAGACTCAGTGGAGGACAATTTGATCAGGAGGCCTCGACACAAGTGTTACCTTAAGACACCTGACTCAGTTCTGTCTATGGTGTCTCCTACACAGCCTAAGCAGAGATGGCCATTCCTTTGGAACTTGTACCTAAACAACCTGGAGACTGAATTATCTGAATTTATAAAAGACTGGATCTACGTAGGAAAGGAACACCTCACGATGTCTAAAATTCTTCTTCTTGATCACCCACATTGCTTGGACAGGGGAAAGAAAAGGTAAGTGAATTCTTCATCAGTGAAGAAATCTGGAGATAATGTCAGAAAGGAATTTGAGGGAAACAAAAAAGAATATCCTTGCAAAGAAGAGCATCATATATGGAAAATAAGCCATCCAGCCTCCATTCTCACAACTTAGCAAAATTACTACTACCAGAAATGAAGCCTTAATAAAATCATACAACCACCAGCTTCTGAGGAAACAGACTATTTTTTTAGCCCTATGAAAGATGACTACCAGAAGTTAGCTCTGGACATAGAAGGTAGGCCTGCAGCTTCACAGGTAGAGCATCTTACACTTTTTGATATTCATCCTAACAGTGATGTTCTTGATAAGAAAGGAGCAGAAACACTCTATTGACAAGAATCATGCAAACCAATCCTAAAAAAACAAAGTAAAGGAGCTACTAGAAGCAATCAGTGATGCAGATTCTGAGTCAATAACTTTTTCAGGATACTGCAAGGCTTTATATTCCACAGACAAACCAGATACCAAAAACTAATAAAAAGTTTGAGACCATGAGAAGGACCTCCTTTTCTCTTAGAAGGAAATCTAGAGGAGCTGCAAAGCCTCTTCAGTAAGTAGGTTCTGATATATAGAGATCTCAGCGTAGTAGATGGATAGACATTGTCATTGATACACTAGTAATTCCAACCTTCTTCTACACTTTGTCAAACACCTAACCAGGAATTACTGGTAAAGCTCTCTCCATGTTACTATAAAGACTGCAAAGTCAGAAGCCCTAATGTTAGGTTCAAGAGATGCACCACAAGGAAGAAAAGATCTGATTTTCATCCCAGAATTTTAAAATGTGAAAGAATTTCAAAATAAAGAGTGTGTGCAAGTTGTCTTGAACTGCCAAACATAACAGAAACTTTTATCTAAAAAATATTTTAAAATTAAGTTATCTAACATATTTATACTCAAATTTGAGTATATAGAACAAAGATCATATTTGATGATGTTTCAAGGCTTTATACTGCTGTCATTATTGTAACATTTAATCATCAACAGACAATAAATTCCTCTGATAGTTTTACAGACTCTTCAAATAAATTGTTTCATAAAAAACTGGGTCAAGAGTGTATTATTGATGCTAGCTGTCTTAGGCTTCTGTCTTTTTATTTTGAGTGGGATAGGTACCATATCAAACATGCTACCAAGATTAGTCTAGATGAAAGGAAAGATAATGCAGCATATTCTTAGAATGGTGAAGCATCTTAGGTCGGCATATATTCCTTTATAAATTTATCCTGCAGCTTAAATTTCTGACCCAGCAAATGCTTACTCCATATTCACTGGTATTTTGTTAGGTGTTCTGTACATTTGACCTTTAATTCCAAGAAGCAATGCAAATAGTACCTATTATCACAGAATCACTGAAAGTCTGGGGTTGGAAGGGATCTTGAAAGATCATTGAGCCCAACCCCCCTGCCAGAGCAGGGTCACCTACGGGAGGTCACACAGGAACATGTCCAGGTGGGCTCTGAATGTCTCCAGGGAAGGAGACTCCACAACCTCCCTGGGCAGCCTGTGCCAGTGCTCTGTCACCCTCACAGTAAAAAAATTTCTCCTCGTGTTTATATGGAACCTCCTATGCTCAAGTTTATATTCATTGCCTCTTGTCCTGTCATTTGGCATAATTGAGGAGAGCCTGGCACCATCCTCCTGGCTCTCTCTTTTTACACATGTATAAACATTAATGATGTCACTCCTCATGCACTGAAGAGACCCAGCTCCCTCAGCCTTTCCTCATAAGGGAGATGTTCTACTCCATCATCTTGGTTGCTCTGTGCTGGACTCTTTCAGGAAGTTCCCTGTCCTTCTGGAACTGCGGGGCTCAGAATTGGACACAATATTCCAGATGTAGCCTCACCAGGGCAGAGCAGAGGGGGAGGAGAACCTCTCTCGACCTACTAGCCACCCTCCTTCTAATGCACCCCAGGATGCCATTGGCCTTCTTGGCCACAAGGGCACATTGCTGGCTCAGGGTCATCCTTCCATCCACTAGCAGCCCCAGGTTCCTTTACCCTTCACTGCTCCCCAAGAATTCAGTCCCCAGCCTGTACTGGTTCTTGGGGTTGTTCCTACCCAAATGTAAAGACTCTAACCTTGCCCTTGTTGTAATTCATTAAATTTTTTCCTGTCCAACTCTCCAGCCTGTCCAGGTCCCTCTGAATGGCAGCACAGCCTTCTGGGGTGTCAGCCACTCCTCCCAGCTTTGTGTCATCAGCAAACTTGCTGAGAAGACACTCTGTCCCATCACTGAAGTCACTGATAAAGATGCTGATCAGGACTGGATCCAGCACTGATCCCTGGGGGACTCCACCAGTCACAGGTCTCCCCCTGGACTCTGCACCATTGATCACCACTCTTTGGGCTCTATTGCATAGCCAGTTCTTAATCCATCTCACTGCAGATTCATTCTTCCACATTTCCTGAGCTTGCTCACGAGGATGTTATGGGAGACTGTCATGGGAGACTGTCAAAAGCCTTGCTAAGGTCAAGGTAGATTACGTCCACTGGTCTCCCTGCATCTACCCATTCAGTCACAACATCATAGAAGGCTATCAGATTAGTCAAGCATGATTTCCCCTTGCTAAATCCATGCTGATTACTCCTGATAACCTTCTTCTCTTCCATGTGCTTAGAGATGACCTCCAGAACAAGCCGCCCCATCATTTCTCCAGGGATGGAGGTGAGGCTGACTGGTTGGTAATTGCCTGGATCAGGCAATTTAGAATACTACCTCATTAAAGACAATATGTGATCAAAACAATCATTATTTAATACAAATAATTGAATCCTTCAGCTTTTAATAAAATCAAAATCTGGATCTTCCTTCTTGCCATTTCTGAAGACTGCAGTGACACTGGCTTTTCTCCAGTCCTCAGGCACCCCTCCAGTTCGCCACAATCATTCAAAAATGATGGAGAGCGGTAGGGTGGTAACATCAGCCAGGTCTCTGAACACTCTTGGGTACATCCCATCAGGCCCCACGCCCTTGTGTACATTCATTTTGCATAACTGATCTCTAACCCAGTCTTCAATGACCAGTGGCGAGTCTTCCCTCCTCCAAGCTTTCTCTCTTACATCCAGGGTCTGGCGTTCACAAGGGATGGTGCTAGGAGTAAAGACTGAAGCAGAGGCAGCATTCAGGAACTCTGCCTTCTCTGCATCCTCTGTTATCAGGGCTCCCACCCCATTCAGCTGTGGGCCCACATTTTCCCTGTTCTTCCTTTTACTACTGATAAATTTGAAGAAGCTCTTCTTGTTTCCTTTTGCTTCCCTCTACTAGTTTGAGTTCTAAGAGGGCTTTGGCCTTTCTTGTTGACTTCCTGAATGCTCTGACAATATCCCTATAGTTCTCCCAAGTGACCCGTCCCTTCTTCCATGAGCTGTCAATTTTTTTCTTCCATGAGACTTTCTTCAAAAGTCCCCTGTTGATCCATACAGGTCTCCTACTACTGTTACCCGATGTTTCACTCAAGGGAATGCACCCATCTTGGGCTTGAAGGAAGTGATATTTAAAACTGACACACTTTCTTGGGCTCCCTTCCCTTCTGGAGTCTTAGCCCATAGGATTATAGTAACAACAACTGAAATTTGTTCCTGAAATTTATACATAAAGCTCTCCATAGTGCATTAAGAGAGCTGATAGACAATCCAGTGTGGTGTGTGACTATTCGGATCACAAGTAAAGACAAAGAACTATTTTATCAACTCACTCTTGGCCATTGACTTCACATCTATTTTCTTTTTCTATTCAGTAAATATTGTAGCTGGTTCCTCATCCAGAAAAAATAGGTTACATTTCCCAGTATGAGTATTTTTAGAGTCTGGTGCTACCTGATCATCCAATTTATGGAAAAAGTAAACAGGGACCATGGCATTTCACACTCCATTTCATGCTGCCTCACTTCAATGGAAGTTGAAGATATTATTTCTATTTATTTTCAAAGCACTTCCTCATTTTCAGAGCTTCTTGGGTTTTGGCCTATATAACTGAACTGAATTCAGCTGTGGGATGAATTGGATAAAAAATACACCTATAGAGGAAATTCCTTTCCTGGAAGGTTCATTCTGCTCCTCTTGAATTCATTGTCCAGGCTGATTAATGAATAGAGGTGATGCTTCAGGAAAAACACAAAACCGTCTCTTAAATGAAAGAACTGTAACAAGGATAAATGAATTGCTTTTGAAAGTGTACCACTTGAAAGCAGTACAGATTGTTGGTTGTATATCCAGTATTATTGTCACAGGAACCACATTAAAGAATGTTATCAAATTGAAGCGCTGTAGCCAACAACTTCCTAGTGGAAGGCAAATAACCACCCAATGAGACAGTATTGTTAGTAAAAGAGAAGTATACCCTCTCTAAAATAATATCTACTGAATCCCCCAATTCTCAGAGACACTCATGTCTCTTGTCTCAGTTCTCCATTGGAAAGCTGCCAGCCCAAACTAAACAAAGGCAACTGGAGTCCATGGGAACAGCACCTTCAAAGGACCAGACTGTGAGGATGCAAAGCAACTACACAAACTGCAATGGAAGGCAACACAGCTACACCCAGTTACAACTTTAAAGAAAGCATGACAGAGGAAATAACTACTACCTGAGTTTCTCAGAAGAATACAAAGTGTCCTTCTGGCTTGAAAAAGACTATTCAGTAGAATAAAAGATTATTCAGTAGAATAATCCTAGAAGCAATGAACGGTTTGTGTTGGAAGGGATCTTGAAGATCATGTAGTTCCATCCCCCCTGCATGGGCAGGGACACCTCCCACCAAACCAGGTTGCCCAAAGCCCCATCCAACCTGGCCTTGAACACTGCCAGGGAGGGGGCAGACACAGCTTCCCTGGGCAACCTGTGCCAGTGTCTCATCATCCTTTAGTAAAGAATTTCCTCCTAATACCTAATCTAAATCTCCCCTCTTCAAGTTTTAAACCATTGCCCCTTGTCCTCTCTCTGCTTCTAGAATAATAGAACCTGTGAGTTCCAGGTGGCCATTATGGAAAGTGAAGCTCCCATTTTGTACCTAACTGCTCCGATATAAAACACCCAAATAAAAACATCCAAACCTAGTTCCTTTTGGATATTATGGAAAAGGAACATGTACTCAAGTAGAGATTCAATGAGAATTTATCCTACAACAAAATTCTGTCCCATAAGCATACTTCTGACTTAGGAGTTCTTTTAGTTACTTGCATACCTCAAGGCCCCACCAATAATGCATCCCTCTTGTGATGTGAAATCAGCCACAAAACACTATATGCCTATTTCTATGCTCCTGGAAATGAAAGACTGTAGATCTTCAAGAACGATCTTTTGTGATTTGGATACTGCAAAATAACATAATTTAAAATGCTTTTTAATATAGAAATGAAAAATAGTTTGAAAGAAAACACGCAAGATTGAAAGAAAACCTCATTAATGATTAGTTTCAAGAAAATAATACTCTAGAAAGTATAACTCTCAGCAGTATCTGTCATATCAGTTTGACCATTAAAAGTCTTGTGGGAGGGGGAATCAAAGCAGGAGATAATGAAAGAAGAAATGTACCCTACTCTCCCCTGCCCCCTGAAACCTAAATGCTCAAACTAACATAAAAATGCTTTAAACAAAATTATCAAACAAGACAGAAAAAATATCTTGTAGGTCAATGTAAGAGTTTTACATGTTATTAAAATTGATTTTTTTTTTTAAAAAAAAATCTGTAAATATACAGTCCCATGTCATTTCATACAAGTTATTTGAAACTTATTGATCTCATTTGTGCAAAGACCAGGCTCTGTCATCTGCCTGCTGAAAGGATAATAGAGCACTCCAAACCATTATGATAGGTTTGATGCAAACAGTGGCCCTCATTTAAACACATTTAATAGCACCACAGGTGGACAAATTCCAGCCTTAAGAGTTGTATATTATAAACTAAATTAGCAAGTATGTTCTGCTTTCCTTCACATCAAAGCCAGTACCTCAGTCTGGTATTTTAGTACAATGAGGATATAGGTACCAAAATACATGACCCAAAAAATTAAAAAGTAGAGCACAAGTGTTCATAGGTTAACATACTCCTCACACAGAGAGCCAGGAATTACCAGCAATTTTATTTTACTCAAGACAATCTGAAAACAGCAAAATGGTATTTCAAGCGAGAAACTGGGAGAAGGCGTGCTTAAAATGACTACTTCTTGAAAACTACTTTGAAAAAGATGTCCTATGTATTCCTCTGTGGAGAGCTAAAACCACTAGAAGAATATTCAAGTCCATTCTGCAAAATATTCTCCCTATTCATACAACTCAAAGCAAGACATATTCTTAGGCTATAATAGGTCACAACTAAGTACAGTACCTTGCTTCAGAAAACATTTTGCTTTGTCTGTCAAAAGAGCACAAAGAGCTTATACAGCCCATCCCTGTATTGCTTACTAAAGAATCTAGCAACATACAAACAGTAAGAGCTCAAAATTTGTTAAAACCTGTGTCTCTACTTTGATTGGAAAGCTAAAATACTTCCCTCTCCCCTCAAATGTCTGTACAGTCCTCAAATTTTTTACTGTCTCACAGACTTGTCTTGTGGGAAGTTCAGAATGACAGTAGATGTAATTCAGAACACAGAGATTTTACTTATCTGCATGACAGTAACAGCTCAGGTTTTGTCAACTCAAGTATACATCTCAAGTTAGCAAAGCAACAAAAAGATTGTTTATATGGAACACTTATCTTTGCAATACAGTTACAAGCACTGCTAAATACTGAAGGAGTTAATATAACCTTGAAAATTTTACACATTATAAACAACATCTGTAGACAGATATGTAAGTTTAGAAGTGATCAGCCTAATGAAAGGTAATGGCAGAGAAAGCAGTCTCAACAGTCTGGTCACCTTAAACTGACAAAAAGCATTTAAAGCATTGCTAAGCAGTGCTTGTTCATTTAAGTTTAATTATTTTCTCCTTGAGAATGGCACTAATGAAACTGAATATCTTTCATGGTTTCGAAGAGCAGTCTGAATGGTCTGTAAACAGGAGTGGGGGCAGACAAGAGAACTGGCTGAGCCAGGGGGTTGCTAGGTGATGCAGAATGTAAACCCACAAACTTGTTCAGGTTTACTTTGCTTTCATGCTGCTCTCACACAGGCTCTCCAAAAGTTTTAAGAATTAATTTTCAGGTAGCTATTTAAAAACAAAAAGCAGAATAATTAAAAAAAGAAAAAAACTTAATCCCCTTCACCCCTTCCCTCGCCTACCCCAAAAGGAAAAAAATAATAAAGAGATAAAGTAATTCACATCTTTAAAGTGCAGGAAATCCATCCAGTGTTTTGAATATGGCAACAGGAAGAGGACTATTCCCTCAATGTACTTGTAGGCAGTTGTTGAGAACTGGTGATTATGAAGAAATTACAGTCCTTTCACATTCATTTTTACTTCGGTATATGTAAATAAAAATGATTCACGGAGAAATGCATTGGCTCTTTAAAATACTTAAACTGAAAATAAAGTAATATTTACCAGTATTTCCACTGCAGTTTACAAAAGCAAACTTTTCAGCATAGCCATGTGTTTCTATCCCCATCCTGTTCAGAGCCGTGGTTTTGTGTTTTTTTTTTTTCATTTTTTTCTAAAGTATCTGATCAGAGATTGTCCGGTAAGAGCACTTTATTAGATCATCAGTCAGAGGGTTTTACAAGCACCAAGAGCTATGGGCTCAAATGCAGCACATCAGTTTTAATAGCCGAAGGTCTAATAGTAAACTGCAGATACTGCTGAGAACTTTCCATGCACTGAACTCTTGAAAAAGCACCATCTCTCAAGCTTAAATGCAGCTGCCTCTTTCAATGCCGCAAATGGGTAAATTTGACAAAAAAGCCACCATTAAGACTACATGAAAGGCTCAAGACAACATCCTTTCAATGCTTTGTACTTCAGTAATCAGATGTACTTACTCACCCCCTCCCCCAAACCCGATCAAGAACTATTTCTGAATGGTAGGAAA
>JAJQWJ010000001.1:118988360-119218360 GCA_023637945.1 Phaethornis superciliosus
TTGGTCATGTCTGGCTGACATGCTGGCCAGCTGGCCTCAGCTGGTGTTCCTCAAACGCAGGGTGCTGGTGTTTGGAGTCCAGTTACTAGCCAGGCCAGTGGTTCTACATATTGGCGAACAGGAAGATTTTGTTCGACAGCTGTTACACCTGTTGCTGTAGCAGCAGCGCCCTGTTTTGGTTATTGATAGACTGACAGTCATCCTTCCTTTTACATTGCAGAGGTGTCTGACCTAAGCTAATGTTTTGTCACGGACGCTCCTTGCACAAAACCTCCTTGACATCATTCTTGTCTCCTCAGTTGCAGCTAGGTCACATGGCTTGAATGCTAAACTCTTCCCATGTTTGGTGCTTCTCATGTGGCGAGTTAGTGAATGGCTTGATTGAGCAGTGATGAGTTACAGACAGTAAGATCCCTAAGTCCCTCAGTTCTTTTGGGGTTTGTGCCCAAGTCCGGGCAGTGCTCCAGGCAGGACCCTGCCTGCAGGGCCGGTGTGGCTGCATCTAGGCTGCCTGATCCATAGATGCTGAGGCTTGTAGAGCAATCATGCTGCTGCTCGGTTCTGTTCCCATGGAGGAAGGTTTCTACTGCTTCTACCAGCTCTACATCACTTAAAGTAAAAAAGATGGAAAGAGAAGCAGAAGTGCAGATGTGGGAGAAGATTTGGCCCGAGTTTTGGGTGAAGTTCGGTATCGGTCAGGCTGCAGAGCCTAGGTCTTTTGTCTCCCAGTGCAGAATTCTTCCCTTGCTGCCCTTTTCCAGCTGCAGAGCATAGCACAGGCTTAGTCACAGCAGTGTATAGTAGGGGGAAGTATCAGGATGTGCCCAGTGCTTCATGACATTAGCAATAAGCAAAGAGCTTTTGCCATTGCTGCTGACAGTATCATCTGTGGTGATTTTTTTTCTCCATTAAAAATATTTTATCATTATTAAAATTGAAGGAGGTTATTATTTCAGTAAGCATCCAGTGGCTGATTCACAGATCTCCAGAGTACTTCAGGAATTCTAGCTGGAGGGCCTGATACCCAACCCCAGTTCCCAGCACATTAACATTGGAGTCCCCCAGGTGGCCCCCATAGTGTGGGGGCAGAGAAGAAAACTGATGTATCAGAGGTTCTGTAGGATGTTCCTCTGTCTTCCCAGATTAGCGTCTGCATTATTGCCTATTGTAACCAGCTTCAGACTGCACTGTTAGCTGTGGTAGAAATTATGTTTTTCCAAAGGTAGTTGTGGGTTTTCACCCCACAAAGTTCTGCGTCACCTTGGGTCAAGGAATTGCCCTTTGACTGAGGGGTTGCCAGGGGTTGCCAGCTTAACATGTGCTGCTGGCAACTCAGCTGAGCTCTGTGTGCTACTGTAGCGACACCGAATGAGAATATTGGAATGCTGTGGGTATCCTGTGGATGTTACTAAAACAGAGGGGAACCTTCTGCGTGCTCCTGACTCTGCAGATAGTGAAATCACCTTGTTACTGACTGTCACTGCTCTGGCACTCCAAAAACTGCCATCAAAATATATTGTGGTAATATGGTTGTTGGGAGCAGAGCATCTGGAGTCATCCCGCAGTACTCTGAAAGGAGCAAAGCACAGTTGAGCTCTTGCTTCTGTTGTAGGAGAATGCTCTGGTAACCAGAGCTCTTGGTGATAACATGTGCTGGGCAGTGCACATTAACTTGCTAAGCACTGACCTGTTCCAACTTTCTTTCAGAGGAAATGGGAGGGTAGGATTTCTGTCACAAAAACGTGCTACTCTGCTACAGCCCTGAATGGCGCTTTATTAAAATAGATAACGATGTCTCATTGCTCTAGAGAGTTTCCAAACTAAATTAAGAAGAGAACGATGGGAAGAGATGACCATACAATGAGGTGCAGCTGCTGGGAAGAGGGATAATGAGGACAATATGATTATGTCCTTTCAAAGGAAACGCCTCAGGGTAGCTACTTGTGGGGACAGACTAAAAAAGGGATATGGGGAAGATGTGACTCATAAAGATGGCATCTGCTTGGGGTTCAAGTCTGCTTTTCAAGAGCAGGCATGTCCACCGTGAAACATTTGTTGAGTCTCAGACCTGTGCAAGGGGACTGCCCTGACCCACACTTAGGAGCTCTCAAGGCCAGACAAGTCTGGCTGCCATTCCCAGGGTCTGCAAGTCCTGGATAGGTCAAGTGCCTGACAACCCAGACCAGAGGGCTTTAGCTTTTTGTGAGTGCAAGCAGGATGCTTTCAACATCCAGAAACAAACATTTCTCTATGGATCTGCTCAAATCTTGTTAAAATGACAAATTTTAAAACTAATATGAGAGGAAGAAGTGGACAAGGTTTTTTTTAAAATAAGCTCTTCCTCCCACCTCCAGAAAAAGGGGTCCAATGAAAGAAAAAACTGAGAGAAGTGTTGGGGGAGAGGATTCCTGATGAGTAACTTCAGATGAGTGAAGAGGGCCTAGGGGAAGGGAAAGGTGGCAGGAGCAGCTGGGATGGCTGTGGGAGGTATGCAGAGAATCAGGATTTTGTGTTGTTTAGTTAGGCATGAAGAACCAGAGAAGATATTTTAGGAGTGTGTGCAGGGGATTTAGTGCTGCGAATGGGGAATGATTTTTGCAACAGAGCACTGAGCAATGTGTGATGCAGGTTCCAGCTGGAGCTTGGAGAGAATGAGGTTACCAACAGTGAGGAGACGGGTAACAAAACAAATTTTTTTTTTTTTTTTTTTTTTTTTTTTTTTTTTTTTAAGGGAATGGAAAAGAAAATGTTCAAGGAGAGTTTAATAATTATGGCTAGATTCTTATGGAATGCAAAACCTTTTTCACTGAAGTTCTCTGTGTTATGCTCATTTACACCTGCTGAACATCTGGCTGGTGACGTGTAAACACATTGTGCTTTGTTCCAAGGGCTCAAAACAACATGTAACCAGCCCAGGATGCCTGGGGAGAGCAGTAAATCTCATTGCATCACCTAATCGAGCCCTGCTCTCTATTTCTTGGCCTGGGGTCTGGGACCTGGGCCAGTGCCAGTTGTATTGGTGAGGGCACAGGCAAAGTTAACAACAAAGTTAATCTCCCATTGCTGACTGGGGAGGGAATCTCATGACTCGTAGCTTTTGTCCCTTTACAATTAACAGAAAGTTAAAGCAGAAGGAGGCCTCCTCCTCCTTTCCAGCTTGGGTCCCAACACAGGAGGAAGACTACGCAATAGTACATCACTGTTTTCACTGACACATGCAGAAGTTCTCCCACAAGGACAGCATTTGCTAATACTGAAAAGGGCTTTCTAGAAGCAGCCATGGGAAATTGTAAGCCAGATTCAGTGCAGTTACTGGTATATATTTAGTCAATGAAGATGCTAAATTTTCCCTTTTTTTCCTCCTCAGTCCCATCTTCTCTCAGCTTGCACCAAAGAGTGGGGTATCGTGGGTACAAACAGCAGTTTGAAAACCCTAAAACTAAGGTGATTTTTTGTAAACTCTTAACCCAATGTACAAACCATGAAGCACCACCCTGCCAAGGGATGGCCACATATTTTGCAGTCTGCATCCACAGATTTCATTGCCAGAATTTAAGATGGCTGTTTTCTTACCTCCTGAAACAGGCTACTGACAAAACCAATTATGTTGAAGGTTTTCCTTCAGCATGTGTAGGCCCCTAGTGATCACCGAATGGAATGGAAGAGAGAGGTAAAGAAGACAAGCTATGGCTGTGCATGCACTTTGGCACTGCACTCCCCAGTGCCTTGAAGTTCTGCCACCCGTGACAGGACATACATACGCTAATTGGACTTGCTAATGCAGATCTTGGGAGAAGTCACAGGAACTGGAATGTCTTTTTGCATCAGCTAAAAGGAAAGAAATCCACTCTCTTTGCTCCTGCATGACAACATCTCTCTTTTTTTGCAGCCTGTCTTGTAAAATGCAAATGCATAAATGCTCCTTGCTGGCCTGTTCCTCCTCCTGGATACAGAGATGTATAAAAAGAATGTAAATCACCAAGAAATACCTTGACAGCTGGCACCTGATTCTTTCCCAAATGCCCTGATGGTCAGTCTTTGGCAGCTCTTTGCTGATTCATGAGGACTGCTAAGAGAAAGCGTGTGTGACTTATCTTTTATAGAGTATAATAAAAAGAGGGAAGTGCCCTGTGTGGCTGAAACTGCAGTTCTGTGGTCTGTCTCTGAGATGCTCCATTAGCCTGCTGCTAGCAGTGATGACACAAAAACTGGAGATCCCCGATTGTACCATTAACATGAACAGATTGAAAAAACAAACTGAGATGTAAAAGGGAGACTGTATTTTTTTTTTTTTTCTCTGCTTGTATGAAAACTCAGCAGAGGGGAAGGGTGGTTGTTCCCTTGCATATTGGCATGGGCTGCACTAGAACTCGGCTCTGCTTTTGTTAGGGTTCTCTTGTATTATGTTACATCTAGATTTGCTTTTTAAGCATCATTCTCTGGCTGAAGTTCTGGCTAGGCCATCTGACACTTGTGATTGACTGGATTATTAATCACAGCCTCCTACCTGTTTATTTTAAACCAGTGACCGCTAACACTTCTGTCAGCCTCAGGGAAGGGTCTTTCCTTTGCCACAAATAATAATGGCTTGAAAAAAAAAGTCCTCCCTTGCAGAAAGATAGATTAAGTTTTTATTTTGAAATGTGGTCTAAATGGTCCTGATGTACTGAAGTGTTACAGCTAATATAAGCAGACGAGTCAATTTACAGCTTTCATACCACATTTTAAGAAACAAAACAAGCAGACAAGGCAGCACAATAAATCTGCCTGGTGTCCCAGGCTGTTTGTTAATTGAACAGTTTTATCGAATAACTGGATGATACAGCTTCTTAAAAAAATAGGAAATGCACAAATTTTGTCAAGGTCATGAATTTGTTCAAAGAAGTAGAGGACAGACTTAATATACTTTTGAAAAGAATCTGTCAGCCAATGAAGAAGCATCGCTATAGATGTGCTATCCTTGTACCCAATAAAAAGTTAATGTTGGAATAAACCTGAGGATACTAGTAAAACAATTAAATTATTCAGGATTCAAGGGAGCAAACGAAAAAAAGAGGTATAGTTTGTGGATAAATTATTTTAGAAAAATAGGAAGTTATAGTTTAACGATCATAGCTGAATGTATAAAATGTATGGCTTCTCTGCTTTAAGGGCAAAACACTGCTGTAACAGACAAGCAAGTTTTAATATCAAACAAAACATTAAGTGGAAGTTCAGTAAATACATCTGTAGATATTGGGATTTTGGCAGAGCATATCTCCTAGAATACTGTGAATGTTTGTTGGTTTTTTTTTTGTTTTTTTTATTTTGTTTTTTTCCTGTTTATGTGTCTTCATAGAAACTGGGCAAAACAAGCAAGTTGCAAGTGAAAGCAGAAGAAAACTCATGGACCTACAGAAATAGGTTAGCATCTGATTTCACATTTAAGATGAAGGCATATGTATGCACACATATATTGACATACATCTGTGTAGGCACACACGCTTGTCACCATATATATATATATGGCACATATGTAAATGTCTATTAAATATGTTTACATAAACATGCTTAAACAAAAGAAAGGGACATTCAAAATGGATACTAGCAAAGCTTTCTAACAGTAACATCTTTCTAATAGTAACATGGAGCACTAGGGTTACCTGGGAAGGGTTTAGGCTTTCCAGTATTGAGGGATTTTAAAAACAAGATGGATAAATGTGCAAGGTATGATGTAAGTATTACTAATCCCACCTTGGGGTAGAAAAATTGACTCGATGTTCTTGAGGTCAAAGTCAGGCAGCTATATTTCCTATGACTTTAGGGTAGAGCCAAAGGATTGGTTAGGTGTTACACATCTACATGTGATGGAGTATAAGAAAAATAGCCCATGAGTTGCAGATGCAGAGACATTTAGTGCTAAGCACAGAGGATAGCCACCCCCCAGCTCACCTACAAGAACAGAAAAAACTGGATGGGTGGTAGTCACAGAATCATCATGGTTGGAAATGACCTCTGAGATTACTGAGTCCCGCCATGCACACACTCAACCAGCAAAAAGCAAAAACCAAACAACAATCTCATCCACTTGAGCATGCCCATAAGTGTCACATCTACACGTTTCTTAAAAACCTCCAGGGATGGTGACTCAACCACCTCCCTGGGCAGGCTGTTCCAATGCGTGACCACTCTTTCGGTAAAGAAATTCTTCCTATTATCTAATCTAAACATCCCCTGCTGCAACTTCAGACCATTTCCTCTGGTCCTGTCATTATTCACTTGGGAGAAGAGGCCAACACCCACCTCCCTACAACCTCCTTCCAGGTAGCTGTAGAGGGCAATGAGGTCTCCCCTCAGCCTCTTCCTGCTGGCCATGCTATTCCTAAAACAAGCCAGTCCCTAGCACAGCAGCCAAACTGCATAGGAAGGGATGATCAGCCTATTTCTTCCCCACCTTCCTGCTTCACGTTCTGACTTATGTCCCCTTTATAGCCTTTGGCTAGGCTTCGTGTCTCTAAAGCTGTTAGCAATGACAATTACCTAAATATAAATTACAGATGTTCAGCTTTGGGACAGCATGCTCTGACTCAGAATTGTCTTCGTACTGCTCTGTCACGTTCTTCCACCTGCATCTAGATTGCATATTGAGTCATATTGACAGTGCAGTTGGCTATAAAGTTAGAGACCTTCAGAAAAGGACATTTGGAAAAAAAAAATCTCTCTTAATTTATCTCCAGTCTTTCAGAATGTCTGCATCAACTGGTATCAGATTAACTAGATTTTAGACAATATGACAGAGATTTTGCCTCATTTACAGGATTTGCCACAATGGACCAAGTCCTGAAAGCTGCAGGAATTAGGTCCTACCACTGCTGTCAGTTCACTGTTAATCTCCTCTTGCCTCAGTTTCCCCATCTTTAAAACTGGAATGAGAAAGGCTGTCTGCCTCTCAAGGGGAGTGGAATGAGTATAATGAGCAATTAAGAGCACATAGGAAATACATTATAGTATAAAAAGTTGAGTTGTATTCAGACCAGAGAACCCTAATTAGTAAGACCATTCTTAATCTTCATTGTTTGTTATGCTTTATCCATTGTTATTAAAAATGGGCCATGGAATACAAAAACAAGTAAAGGGGAACTGGGTTTTAATCACTCTTTAACCATCCCACTTTCAGCTTCCTCACAAAATATGGATACCATATGGCCATTGTCAGAGTTCTGCCCCAGTGCTTTCTCAACATACAACAGAATGTTGCACCAGGTACATGCTTGACAGCAGTTTGGATGTACCTCCACGCTGTTCCTCTGCTGTGCCTAGAGCTGCTGCTGTGCTTACTGTCATAAACATCTTTCCCCTGCATTGCTGTAAGTACCCATGAATGAAATCAGGGACTGGCTACAATCAGGAGAAAATAGTAAAAAATGACTAATTAGGACCTTTAAGTCACAAAAGAAACAAAAGAAAACAGCCACATTATTTTAAAGCAGGGATTGGCCATTCATACATCCCTTATGTTACATGTGATCACTAAAAATGTACAATACTTGAAAAGCCCTTAAAAAAGTCCTGTTACATGCTTGCCCCATGTTGCCACATAAAGAATATGGAGGATTAAAGTGGAAGATTTCTTTGAGGATCGTGTTTCAGTAAGGCAACAGCCTGTCTGATTTTATTTTTAAGGACTAGAAGTCTCTCATGACAAAGCACAGAATGCACAATGCTGGAAGAAACCCATGGCAGTAAGTCACAGGTGTACATTTTCTGAGCAGGTGAAATGCATACAATATTTGATAGAGAGCACTTACTCCTAAAGCATACATTTTCAGTTCAGCAGCATTAGCTATTTAGGCAGGTGTGTATTCAGAGTAAGAAAACATCAGATTCCTTTTTCTCTTACATGCTTTTCATAAGAGTGTCTTGATGTTCTTTGTGTTTCTGATGTTCCTCAGATAAAACAGAAGCAGGGAATTACCCTACTGAACGACTTATATTTGATCTTTATGGGGTTTTTAGGTTTGGTTTCTATGAAAGCTGCATTCCAAATAGCACTTTCTGCTCATGAATGTAGAATTATATTATTATTGTAAATGTAACATGCTATTTTACATTCTAATTGAGGAGCTGGTGTTTTACCCAGGTAAGTGCCCATCAGTATTAGATGGCACACAATTAAAGTAGAGTGTCAAAACCTAATTTTCTAAGGCAAATGTTTGAAATCTCCTATGTGCCTATTTTTGGATCAAAACCCCTTATCAAGCTGTACACTGGCTTTCCTAGCAAATATGAACGTGCAGACCATGGCAGTATGAATCATCAGCTTGCCTCTGATCAGAATTCAGGGTGTATTCTGCTTTGTGTATAGTAATAATTAAGTTGGGCTTTGCACCTGAAAGCACACACTTTATTTTGACTGCATGGGAATATCATATGGAGAAAGACTGTGTTATATTTCAATGAAATTTACTGTACATTTGAGAAAATAATGAAAAGTATTTTTTTTCCTCAAGGCTGCTGCAAGCTTACATTTTGGTTCATGAGAAAGGAATGTTATTCCTTAGACTAAAACCAGTATTTCATTATTCTGTACTATTTACATCACGGTAGTACTTAGAGCCTCCTCTTGCTGTTCCTCTAAAATTCTTCCCAAATTCACTAAATCATAATAATCTCTAAAGTCACTATTTGCTCATGCTTAGCAGATGGTTCCTAAGAGATGGCTGCTTAAATCACACTGTATTTAGCATGCTCAATTTGGGGGTTTGCAATTGCTTTTTTTGGAAGCCAGGGGCTGCTCTGGTCCCTGGCAATTCTGCTAAATTCAGGGAGATTGTTTTCCTGTTAAGCTGTTTTTTTTTTTTTAAATGCATCCTCTTCTGATATCATGGAGGGTGAATTAGTCTGATTGGAAGGATAACTGACTTAGGAGGCTGATGGAGAGTAATGGTGCAGAGGGGAACTGGGACCAGCAGGTAGGATACAACAGTAAGAGTGAATCCCAGGCTTGGGAAACATAGTTCTTACAGGAGTGGAAAATGAACAGAGATGTGTCTGTAACCACCTCTATACAGCCCCGTCTTTGTATTCCTGGGCTTCTTTGTTGCCAGAGAAGAGCAGAGACAATTACAGTAAAGGCAGTGTTTCATCCTCCCTTGGAAAGTTTCTGTCTTGGCTTGTGAAGTCAAAGCCTGTATATTAAGAGTTCAGGTCTACCAGTGGGTCCTCTGAGATGATACTGTATGCAGGAATTTATGTGGGGGAGGGAGAGCATTTTGTTTAAATCACTCCTTCTTCTAGAATTTATATACAGACATATATTTAAAGAGCATCCAGGTTGTAAAGTCAAGCAATGAAATGTTCAGAAACACCTAATTAGAGATGCCAATACAACCTCAACTCGGCATCAGTGTGCACATATTTTTTTCTTACATGGTAACCCATTACTTGGTGGTTTTTGGTGTTTTTTTTTTGTTTGTTTTTGTTTTGTTTTTTGGTTTTTTTTTTGTTTTTTTGGTTTTTTTTTGTTTGTTTTTAGTTTTTTTTGATTAAGCCCTTCCTTTTTAGGTGTCCAGCATCAATTAAGGAAGGAGTCAGAGTTGCATATGGAATGAGTCTGTTCCCTGGAGGCCAGACCCTGCGTCATTTGCTGTAGGTGCTGGAAGGAAGATGTGACTGGAACAAAGAGGAAAAAAGAAAAGAAGAGGAAAGATTCCTAAATTAAATAGTTGTATACCCTCTTACAAATCAGATTTTGTCCTCGTTTCTCACTGCAATGGCTGACTGTCAGGCGACTCTGATGACTGAGAGCTGGGGAGCACATTTTTGTCTGGGTAAAAGCATGGGAGGAAAGGGCTTGAGTGGGGAAGAGCTGCAGTGCGCTGGGTGAACTCAGATTTGGCTTCTGAAATTCGTTACCTGTCTTCCTGTCAGGCCTAGGAGATCCTCTGAGTGAAAGAGAAAATCAAGATAAGTGATGCTAATCCCTGGGTCACTGATTTGTAGCCAGGGGTCCTGGTGGCTGGGAATAGCGCGGACAAATGTGAAACTGGCTGCAGCTCAAGGAAGGAGGACCAGGGGCAGGGTATGACGAGTGGCCAGGCTTTGGCACAATCGAGCTCTCACATGCGAGGAAAAAAGTAATGGGAAAGGGAAACTTTCAGAAACCTCCACTGTCTCTTGGTAAAGCTTGGTAAAGCTTTTTAATTCCTTCGCAATTGCCATTGCTGAAGGCTCCGCTGCTTTCGGTGGTCATTGGGGATGCCACCAGCCACGCCGGTGCATTGGCCTGGAAACACAGAGGCTGGAAACACAGAATTACCTGGAGGGGGGGGAAAAAGAGTCGATTAGTTCTTGTGAAGAAAGCAATGCCTTCCATTTACGCTGGCTGCGACCGCATGGATTCTCCACGCCTTCAGTTCTTGGAAAGAGCCTACGAAGAAGCTCGCTGGCTCCCACCACCACCGCCGCCCCGTCCGTGCCTTCCCCACAGACAGCGGGGAACCCTGCGCCTTTCCGCGGAGAATCGGCGGAAATAAAAGGACAGGAAGGGAAAGGAACCCTCCGCAGCGGCTCCTGTCCCGCCGAAGAGGCCGTCTGTGTGTGTGAGAGAAGGGGGGGCCCGGCCGGCCATCGGCGGCCACGGGGCGGCGGTGTTGCGCAGCGCTCCCGCGGGTTTGGCGGTGCCGGGCGCGGGGCCGGGCTGCTGCTCGGGCCGGTGGCGATGTGAGGGGATGCAGGGCCCGGGAGCTCAGGGCCTGCCCGCCTCCACCCTTTGGTGACGGCTCTGGGGAGGGGTCCGGAGACCTGACGGAGCCGAGGCGCCATTTCGTGGCGGCGGAGACAAGCGGCGCCTCCTGAGGTGGCCCGGCCCCGCTTGCGTGGGCCAAACCGGGTGGCTTTAGCCCCGTCACGGACGCCTTCAGCCTGGCACCCGGTCTGGCTTTGAAGTGTCGGGCGTGGAGGTTGTTCCCTTGCTGGGCAGTGTCCCCGGCCTGCTGCGGGGGCACAAGTGCGGCTTCGGCGGTGCCAGAACCCAGCGGTGGGGCTTGATGTTTTTATTTTACGGAAAAGTGCCGAAATCTCCGAACCGGACGCTTCAGCTCCTCGGCTGAAAAAGCAGCTGGTGTGGCTGGTGAGGCTGCCTTAAGCGTGTGGGTGTTACCCACCCAGTGCGAAGCAATACAATAGATCTACCCAAAAGCAGTGGTTGGGCTCTGTTATTTTTAATTTTATTTTCTAATAAACATTTTTTAAATTTATAATTCCTAATATATATATATATATATTTTTTTTTTTTTGACCTTCCAGACAGAGGTGCATACTGCGGCAGAGGAGAAAGGCAAACCCAATGCCATGGGAAAGCAGAAGCGAAGGCACAAGCAGCAGCTGGGGACAGCCCTGGTACGGCACTGAAGTGGAAGTGGAAGCGCTTGTGAGCAGCAGCGGCGGCAGCAGACGGGTGTCTCTGAGCAAGTGTCAGAGTGTCTTGGCAACAGTACAAGATGTCTGCAACTTTCCTTCACTTCTGCAGAGAACACGTCATGTAGGCAGTGCAGTGGTGCGTGAACACAGCAGTGTAGGCTTGGTCTTGAAATATTTGCATCGAGAGCAAAGGCTTGTTTGTTTGGAGTAGGGAGACTGAAAATTTTGTGACAGAGGCTATGGCATTTCACTCTCTGGCCATTAATTGGTTGTTACAAATCTGCAGTGCAGTCATGTTCCAAGCCACCCCCACCTCCCTCCTTCCTCTCCTTCAAATTGTTTATTCTAATAGTAATATTGGTTTTAAGTGGTGTAGGATATGAACTAGTTTCTTTGGTAACCAAGTCGGTTACACACCCACACAAAGTTAGAATCTGCTAGGTGCAGACATTTTTCCTTTTAGAAAAGATGTGGGTTTTGAAAACCACAGCAGTAGGGCAGCAGTATGTGTTCTCAGGAGTCATTCCAGATAAAGTTTCATGTACCATGTGCAAATATATGTCTAAGTCCTGATCTTTTGTTTATACACACATATAGAACTTGAATATATTACCTACATATTGATTTCTCCAGCAACTTCAGGCTTATACACTTCTTTCTCATCCCAGTATTTCAGCCTTCTCACTTTCCCCCTCACTCCTCCCCACTTTCAGAGAATAAGTGGCTGTGAAAGAGCATGCAGTAGGAGTACAGTGCAGGTGAATAAGCTTGTGGATATATGCTGCATTGCTTCTTTATTTGGTATAAGTAAAAAAAAAAAAAGTGCTGTTCCTTAATTTGCCTCCTGAAATTACAGAGGTGAACTGCAGTGGCTTTTGTGGATAGCTTCTTTTTAGGGATTTAACTATAGAAGTGGAATTGTGTTCTTGGTAGTTTTTGAAAGTGAATAGGTACATACAGGATTAAAATTAATTGTGCATATAAATTGTAACAATTAATAGGACTAAAATTTGTCAAACTGTCTTGATCACAATCAGTAGTTTAGTCTATAGCAGAAGCAGAAGCCTAGAGATTTTTATTTCACTTTCTCCAATGACCTGTCAAATCCCTACAAAATTAAATTTTTCAGCATGCTCCCCTTGCTGCTTTAAAACGTCTAAAATTTCAACATGCTTCCCTTGTTCCTGTGTATGAGGCAAGATGGCACTATTACCTGAGAACTGACAGGTAGCCATAAACAGTCTGAGCCTGACAAGGCCATTCCATTGTTCTTGTCTGAACAATAAATAGGGAAGAATGAATTAGGAGGTTTTATGTCCTTTCTTTTCCTGTTCTGAATCATCAGTTGTAAAACAGAACAGTAGGTATGTTTTAGCTAAATATGATTTTATGCTAATGTGATTTCTTTTAACTGCGTTTTTTTCCAGGGTGGCAAAAACCTGACAGGAATAGGGAGAGCACCTGAAAATACTCTTACACAGTACCTGTTATTCTGTAACACCCCTTCCTGCGCCACAGCAAAGTAGGCAACGTGCAATTCTGCAATAAAAAGCTGGAAAGGTTGTGTTACCTAGTTTATGGGTGCCTGATAAAGATTCAGCTGGGTGATGAGCAGTAAGCACTTTTTAAAGTACTGCATAGTTAAAATTTGATCCGTTAGAAATGGAAGGTAATGAAAACATTACTTGGAAGAAAAGTCTGGCTTGTAGAAAACAGACACATACTACTATCCTCCTCTAGGTCACTTATGTCATTCTATGACCACATCACTTCTTTAAGTCTGCAGGGAACATTTCCCTCCAGGCTTCTGCACATTCTGTTGTCTCCTTCTGGTGCCAGACACAGCCCTTTCTGCAGCACCTTTCCTGGGCACTTGCTGTCTCTCATTGCCATAGAGACAGTGTGTACCTATTAGAGACACTGCAGAGATGTGCTCAGTCAAACCCAGGGATGGCTGGTGAAGGCAGACCATGAGCAGACCTGTAGGCTTAAGGTGCTCCAGAGAGGATTTTGTGGCCAGGTCCTGCTCTGCATAGTTTTTTCAGCACAGAAGGGCAACAGGCTCCAGAAATCCTCAGCAGGTCAAATGAACTCATGGGATGCAGCCAGAAGGATTGAGGAACTCATTCCCAATGCCCTGGGTTATCTGAACCATGCCCCAACACTATTTCTTTTAAAGATGATGCACAACCTTATTTAATATTCCTAATAATAACCAAAATGCTGCATGGAGAAGAAAGGCTCGGCATGTAATATAAGAACTAGGCAAGGACTCAAGTCAGCCTTGATCTCCACCTCTGTACCTGTGTTTCTGTGTGGTCCTCATCACATTGTCTTCCTCGGTTTCTGTTCTTCAGAACATGGGTATTATTTTTTTTTCCCTTTTTGTAGGTTAAGTGGGAACCTATGGCCATCATCCAACCTAATGTCCATGTACATACACGCTGTCTGGACACTTCTACAATTGTTCCAGAACAGATCTATTGCAGCTCCTGAGCAAGTTGGTAAGCTTGAGCACATTTGGTGCCTTGCCATGGGTGTGTAGCCCCCTGCATGCATGTTGGAGGGGCAGGATCCAGACAAGGTGCCTCAAAGCATGGTCCATCACCAGGTGTTCTAAGTCCTGCTTGTAGTAAGTAACATTGTCACTTAGAGGCTAAACAGCCCTGGAAGTAACAGGGGTATAGGTGCAAAATACATGATGACAGTGTTTACTGGGTGTGTGCCTCTGCTGAGGCTCAAAACTTGCAGGAGAGGCACTCTTGTAATAGGAGTGGATATGGTTACTCTTATGGCGAGCAGCTTCTGCTGAGCTGCTCCATGCCCTCTCCCAGGCTTGCACGTGAGAGCAGTGGGAGAGAAACGTGGAGCAGAGTGGATCATACTCCACCTTCCTGTCCCCCAGCTGGCCACATCACCAGGGAAACTGGGGCAGCAAACTGCATCAGGGACAGACCCAGAACGTGTGGCAGGCGCCTGGTGCAAAGACCCTTGGTTCTGTGCTGGCCAAGTGGTGTCCCCAGCTGGTAAGACAAGGTTAACAAACATGCACTCAGGCTAATAAAGCTTGACTCTCAATGGGGCTAATTAGCTTCTGTACAGCAACACGGCAAAATTGAGTGGCAGCTCTGCAGCTTAATCACTGGGCACAATCCCATGCAGAGCTGCTGTGCTTTCCTTGTCTGCTTGGGAGAATCTTCTGCTCCTCCAGGGGCAGTGAAGGCACAAGGGCAAGGGATGCAGCTGCCAGCAAGGTCAAGGTACAAAGGTGGTATCCCTCATCACTGTTGTTTCTGTAATGATAGCTGAAAATAGCAAAAGCCATCGTTTACAGATACAGTTGTGTATTGATGCTCTAACACTTCCAGCCTTGGTTAGCCCCATTTTTCTGCTCTTCTCTTCCGTAGCTCTTCACAAAACATCTTAGTCCACAGCAGCCCTTAAAAATGTGTAAGAATAAGTTAGCACGTGGGCCTCAGTAAGCACCACTGTTACCAACTGTAAAGAGAAAACAGCTCTTAAGAAAACTTGGTGTTAGCTTTACAAAGAAGCTCAAGAAAACCTGTGCCTGCAAGGTGAATGAGTATGCAAACAGCCAAGGGATATCTGGGGAAGGAATAAGTCCAAAAAAGGAAGTGATGGGGGACAGGTGGCCAGTTTTTATGCTCCCAACCTTTTATTGTGAATTAGGAACTGAAACTCATCACACAGCCCTCATTTAGAAAAGCTCCAGCGTGAGCATTTATTACTTTTGGGTTTATGTGTATGTGCTTAGGTTTGCTTATCTACTCAGCCCACAGCTGTTTTTCCCCATCTTGGATGGAAGGGATGGAGGGTGTGGCTTACCTGCCTTCAGGGTGTGAAGATCTTGGGTCAGGCCTGGGTTCCCTTTTGCTTGTCTCTCAGTGTTTAGGTGGCCAAACAATGCAAACTCTGAAGTAAAGGTGCCTCATGTTGCAAAAGCCTTATAAGCTTTACATGGTTTTCATCAAAACTTGGTTTAAGCTCATAATAATGGCCTTTGTGTGCTGTGAGTACATTAACACTCTTCTCTGAGACAGACCCTGCTTCCATTACTCCGGTTCCTGTGGCGCACAAGAGTTATTGCCTACCAGAGAAGTGTTAAGTGAAATGTCACCAGGGGATTATCACATCCCTTTCCTGTGTGGTTTTGCTAAGCTGAACTGGAAAAGAGGAGCTCCCACTGCTCTGCTAGGAAGCCTTGAGGAGGAACCTTGGTTTGTGCTTTTTTTAAAAACTTTTTTTAGTAAGGTGGAAGAAACACTGTTTTACTGTATGTTTTTCTTGTATGAAGACCTGGCCTTCCACAGCTCATTTCTGACACTTCTGTCTGTCTTCATGGAAAACATGGAATGGCCTAGGAAGATTAACACATAATGTGAGGCTCTCGCCTCTCCGCATTTCCCAGTGTAGCCCAAACACATCTCCAATGGGGTTTTACTGTCTGTATGTTTCTTAAAAGAACCAACTCTAAGTTTAGTTGCTACCTTTTGAGTTCTTCCTCTCTTTGCTAGTTAGCCTTTGCTGCTAGCACAAACCAAGTTTTTTTGACCTTAGTGTCTTTTTCTTACCCTGGCCACTCTCATCTTCCCTAAGATTAATGGGCTGTACTGTGAACTCTGGTTATTGTTCATTGAGCTTATTGTGCAATTGTGATTTATGCAAACTGGTGTCACCTCAGACAAGGTATAAGCTCTTCCTAGCTTGTGTACACATGTATTTGACAGCAAGATGAAAATTGCTTGACATCTTGATATTTTATGATGTTATACGGGTACAGCCTGGAATGTATTTTAGCTGTGTAATGCTGTAGTAGCAGGCAATCATGAGACATTTTTACAGCAAGTGTAATGCCTGAGACAAAGATGCATAGATTTGGGCAGTGATAGATTAAAAACTAATTGTGGTGCAATGCTGATTCTTGTTTAAAAGGTTAAACACTGAAAATAGCATTTGAGGTTTTCAAGCTTCTGTCACAGCAGTCCTATCTTTGCTAAGCTGAAGGGCTCACCTCTTTCTTTTGCATTTTTCGGAGTGCTCCCAAACACAGAAGGCACCTGATGTACAGCTACAAAGGTGCAGCCCCTGCCTGGGCAGGGGCTTTGTGAGAGAAATAAAAATCATAACCAGGAAAACAGACGTGAGGAAGGAGAGAAAGAGAGGTGGGGATAGCAAGGAAAACATAATTTCTCACTGTAGCATGAATGTATCTCAGCCCATTTAATAGCAGACTTTCCTCCTCCTTGTCTTTGCCCTTCCATTCCCTCTCCAGACAACTTCCGTGGGAATTGGGAGTGAGGTGAGGGAGGTGCTTTAGGAACGAACTGAATATAAAGAAGCATGTGGAGGAAATCACAAAGAGATTGGGAAGAAATGCCAGGTGTAGGGCCACAAACAGGCAGATGTCCTGGGGTTGGTCCTGCTGAAGGTGACTAAAATAGAGTGTATCAAATCCTCAGCCTAAACTTTCCATACTTCATTACATATTCAAGGAAAGATTGGATGGGATTTCCAGAAACCTGGTCTAGTGGGAGGTGCCCTGCCCAAGCAGAGGGCTTGGAACTAGATGATCTTTAAGGTCCCTTCCAACCCAAACCATTCTGTGATTTCATTATTCTCTGATTATAGTAAGGAAAAGTAAGGATATTTCGGCTGGAGATGTTGACAAAGCAGTGGGTATGGTGCCGGTGCTGCAAAAAATGTCCATGTTGCAGAGGTGGCAAGGAAGTGATTTGTGGGACCCACATTGCTGAAGGTACAGCTGGTGAGTTTAAATTTGACACTCACAGGGTGGAGAAAATTGCCTTCTTGTCAAGTTGCAGAACCAGTTCGTAGAAAACTTTGGCTTCTGTAAGGCCTCCTGTGAGAGACTTTATTTTCTGTGACTCAGCTTCCATAACTGCTAAGGAGAACAGCAGTGTATTTGTCAATGTCATGGGAGTCAGCGCATCAGTGCTGGAAAATTGCTGTGAGGTCTTTGGATGGGCAGTACCATAAAAAGCACTTTAGTCAAAGGATCGTCATAAAAAAACACTTAGCCTGGTATCTTACCACTTATGTTTTAACAAAAGCTATTTTTAATACCATGTTCTGCAGAATGAGCTAGTTTTGCTCTTAATTTAAAAGTGACACGCAATGTCTTTTCTGATTTGGGGATTTAAAAAAAAAGCCTGCTTTGTTTTTCTTGCTGGCTCCCTTTAAAAAAAAAAAAAAAATTTGTCTTTCTTTTTTTGATATAATGTTTGGGAGGAAATGTAAGGTTAGAACTACATGAAAATTGGAGGTTTTTTTTTTTTTTTTTTTTTTTTAAACCCTATCATTAACTTCTATCCAGCCAAGAAAAAAAAGTTGAATTATCAAAATTTAAAAAAAAAAAAAAATCTGATAAGGAAACGATAAAATGGGCATATAGAACAATTCCTGAATTACAGCTTTTCTAGATTTTATAGGGTACTGAAAATACTACCGTCATTAGCTTTTTTTGCCCCAGTTGGAACTAAATGTGGTCGTGGAAGCACTGGGAGAAGGCAATTTTGTAACAAGGAAGATGAGTCTGCTCAGGCAAACTGGCTCAGTCAAAGGTGGGATGTGGAGCTATAGCTTACAGTAGGGAAATGTGCTAGTACAGGGAAATCAACCAAAATTGCTTCAAAACACAAACATTTTGTGTCAAAATAATTTTTTTTTACATCTGGATGGGACTACCTGAAATAAGATACTTTTAAAAGTTTTTATGGTTAGTGAAAACAAATAGTAATATCAGATGTTCTCCTCTCTATTAGTATTTTAGTATATGGGCTAAAAAATATTTTCAATATAATGTTTCTAGTCCAATTTTATCTTAGATGACTACAAAAACAGTGGGTGTAGTGACTGTTTCTTAACCCCTCCCATACTTTAATGTATTTTTTAGTTGCTACTGAGGTGAGACCTGTCCTAAAATGTCAGCTATCTGACAACATGGAAGGATAATGTTATGAGAAGCATTTTGCTAAGTCAGTAACTGTATTTCAGTGGGAATTATTTTAATATGTTACCTTACTCTTCCTACAATTTATTCAAATTAAGTTGTGTTTTAACATTATCTGGCATGTTGCAACAAGACCTGAGCGTTCAGATACATATGTATATGATATGCTTCTATATTTACTAGAGATCTGTGAAATTTGACCCCACCAGATCTGATACAACACACTAAAACAATCTAATACTACCTATATGCTGGTGTTAAAAAACTGGAAGGAAAAAGTGATATGACGCCCAGAGTACACCTATAATGATTTGTTGTCATCATCCATCAGCAAAATGATAACTAGCCAACCCTTTTGTCTTCAGAGCACTATTACATATAACATTTAAGTTTGTAGGTAAACAAGAGAGTTAATGAACCAGACACAAGTTCGTTATGATGGGTAAGAAATGCAGGGATTCTGCATTGCCTTCTCCCTTGCTCATCCTTTCATTTCTGAGCTGTTTTGATTTGGCATCAATTTTACTCCCGTTTTACACTTGTCTTGCATTGCAGTAAATAATTACACAAAGATGAAGACAATTGCAAATCAGCCTTGACATATTTTGCCAAGCAAATTGCAGGAACCGTAGTTAAGACTCCTTAAATGGTTGCCCTGGCTTTGCAAATTGCCTGTTACGTGACCTTGGACAATTAACCTTTCTATGTTTCTGTTTATGTAAGTGTACTACCCTCTCCACCCTCTCCCCCCTCGGGTGTAATTAGGCTTAATTTATTGATCATTCAATACACTCATAAAATATTTTGGAATCTCTGCTGGAAGAGACCAGGTAAGTGAAGAATAGTATTCAGAAGGATTATTCACCTATTAAATTTGGTTTGTAGCTTCTTTGATTTACTATGTTTTATCATCAGAATTTGATCTAAAATATTTAGCAAGTAGAGATGGAGAAAACTAGGTGAGGGTTATCAAGGGCATGGTTATTAAAAAAGATGAAAAATTGCAAGAAGTAGTTAATGGGTCTCTTTAGACATGATACGACAGGGAGTCTTTCCAACAAGCTTAAATAAATTAATATCTGCATTAGTATGAATTAGTCCACAGGGTATTCTCAAAGTTTTAAGCTCACAAGCCAATCATGAAAAAGAAGAAAGATTTGAAAATAAGAGATCTATAAGTAAAATAAGTGAGAAAAGACAATTTCCAAGTTTTCTTATCTTTTAAATGAAAGTTTCAGTCACCTTCAAGAGAACCAAAATTTGCAAGGTACTTTTGTGAGCTCAGGTATTTCTGTGACTGTAAGGCTTCAGATTGCAAGTCTGCATCTGAAGTTGGCAGAATTTTTTTTTTTTCCAGAAATTCCTTCTTGGATGAAGAAAATTGCCTTTATAGAATTGTATTTTCTAATGAAAATGATTGGTTTTGGTCGTAAGAATTCCTTTCTGGACTACTCTGTAAAAATAATAAACTATAAACTCTGTTGAAGTTTCAGCCACTGTAGACTGTATTTTACTCTCCTTTCACAAGCACTAACTGGGAGGTTTTTGAAATGGCTGCTTAAGATTTTGCACTGGTAAGTGTAAGAAGTAAGAAAAGCTGGAAAACTATCCCCAGACTCACAGGTGTCAAGGAAAAGCAGAGCAGAAATTAGACACATGATGACAGTATGGACAAAGGTACATTTTAGAATGAAGAATGGTTCCGAGATGTATGTATTGTACACTCAAGACGTGATGTTAAAATTGCATATTGTTTCATTTTGAAATCAATCCTGCATGCTAGATAGATTTGGTACCATAATTTCTTTCCTGATTAACAGGGCATTTATTCCTCTTCTGAAGGAACAACACTGAAGAAAACCCAAATCAAACCCTTATTTTGCTTTCTGTAATGTATATTCTAGGAGATGAAGAACTTCCTTCTTCACCCAGAGAGAATAGCTGGGAGCCCAGCTCGATGCCAGGCTCAGGCTGCTGACTTAGCTTTTCATCAGTGAGCACTGCAGCCCTTTTTGCCTCCTATTTCCATCCTGAGCTGCTAAATAATAAGGCTTTTTTCTCCTCCAGGCTGGAAAGAAAAAAAGACAAAATGAAAGAGTGTCCTACCTATGTTGAAATACTTGGAAAAAGCTAGTATATTATGGGATAGGAGGGTGGTAATAGTGCACAGATATAAGACAATAATTGAATTGATATCAGAGTGATTTTTGCAGTGTGCTCATTCTTAAGCTAAAGACACATCTTTGTCCTTGCATCTGTTCTGAAAACACTGTGCTTTATTTGTCTTTAGTTGGAGCTTAATATGGCCAATCTTAAGTGAATGTTTTCAAGCCCAGAAGATTAATGTCTGATCCTCCACCACCTTGCACTCTGAGTAGGACTCACATTTGCAGAAAGCACCCCTTTGTGCTGCTACACTTAACCCTGCTGTTCACCTTTGGGGCAGCATTTCTGTCTGGAGTATGGGAAACACCTTGTTTTTCATTCTGCAAGGCAAAGAATGCTCAGACCATGTCACAGTCCCTGGGTGCCCTATCCTCAGGATGACATATCATTATCAGTTTCATTGTTTTCCCTTAAACTGGGGGTTCAAAGCTGAATGGACGTCTGTTCCAACATGGAATCATAGAATTGGTTTGGTTTGAAAAGTCCTTTCAGATCATGAAGTCCAACTGTTCAACCAAGTCTGCCGAGTCCACAAATAAAACATGTCCCTAAGCACCACATCTACATGTCTTTTAAGTATCTCCAGTGATATCCCAATCACTTCCCTGGGCAGTCTATTACAGTGCCTGACAACCCTTTCAGTGAAGAAATATCCAATCTAAACCTCGCCTGGCACAACTTGAGGACATTTCCTCTGGTTCTATCACTCCTTACTTAGGAGAAGAGACCAAGACTCACCTGGCTACAACCTCCTTTCAGGTAGCTGTAGAGAGTGATAAAGTTTCCCCTCAGCCTCCTTTCCTCCAGACTAATCATCTGCAGTTTCTTCAGCCACTCCTTGTAATATTTGTACTCTAGACCCTTCACCAGCTTCAACATCACTAGATCTGGTTTAGGGGGTACAAGTTAAAGTCTCTCATTCTTTCTTTGTGAGTGGATGCTTATTAGGGACAGGCACTGATAGAGAGATTTGTCTGTCTTTACAAGTCAGAAACTTCTGAGTCATGTTGCTTTTGGACTGCCACAGTCATGTTCTTGGAGCACCTGGTGTTATCATATTAGGTGACTGATTATCATATCTTCAGGGATCAGCATATCTTGAGTAGCTGATCACACACAATTTCTTTTTTTTTTTTTTTTTTTTTTTGTGGCAGTTCAGTATAGGAGATTGTGGAGGCCTGAATTTCCACTGAACAAATGCACTGTTACCTCTGTTAGGAGACACAGGAGGAGGTAATGTGTCCAGCAGAGCAGTGTTGCCTGAAAGCACAGCATTAGGGCAAGTTGTTCTCGTGCTGGGCTAGCACTCCCCTTTCTGTTTGGGACTAGGCTCATCGTTCTGCCAGGTTTTTTTATCCACCAAGAAGTTGTAGGAAGCAAAACCCTTTGAAAACCCCAAATTATTCATCAATAGCTTATGCATCAGTTATTGAATAAAGTATCTGTGAACAATATCTTCTCTGTGGAAGAATTATAAGATTGAGCTTTGCTTACTAAGTCCTGGCCAAGCTTTCTTCGGTTGTTTCCACTCTCTCTGGCATTTCCTTTTTCCATTGCTTTATTCATAAGGTGGTGATTTTTATTGCTCTCTGCTCAGCAATAATGTGGTTCCTATCCTTCCTGCAAGAAGAAATTTCTTACTCTTTTTATTACATATAATCATTCTTAATTTATAGCATGTCATGTATTATTCAGTAACATCTCTTGGCTCTGATTACAGGTTCTATATAATCTTACACACTTCAAAAATGATTGTTTAAATTACAATAAAATGATATCCAGCTCATTTATCTGGTGAATTTGTCTTCCATTTGCAATTATCAGGGTCAATGTTTTATACAAAAGAACTTTCTCCAAAAGCCTTGCAGAGGGGTGGAGCTAACGTGCTGGGATTCATTGAGAAAGAGAAAGGAGCAGCCCTGGGGAACACTCCCTGCCTTGGGGTAAAGATGTTCAGGTTTGAAGGGAAATGGCACAGATTCTGTAAGTCCCTGGAGGCCTGAATCAGAGTGCACTGAAAATAATGTGAACAATGGATGCAATGGAAAGCAGTGTAAACTGATGGCAAATGGTGGTTCCAGCAATTTTTTACATACTTCCAAAGGTGGAAAACTGCATAAATCTTTCTTCTTCTCCTCCTCACCTGCAGAAAGAGCTCATCCTAAGGGATGTATGAACACCGACACCCTTGTGTCTCCACCCCTCTGCTCTCTTGTGGTGGTCTGAATCAGCAAGAGCAAAGGGAGGTTTGGATTTATTTGACATAGGAAGAAGACTCATACAGGAGGTAGGGTCAGTGGAAGGGACCTGCTTTTGGGAGGTGGAGAAATGCGAAGTGACTTGAAAAGATGCTTTTCCTTGACCCTGATGAAATTTTCACACTATTTATCAAGATCAATTAGATAACCTGTGCTGTGGCATTTTCCCATCAATCCAGATATAGATTGCTTCTATTAGTAGTTAAGCATTGTGATAATGTTATGCAAACCCTGTTGGAAATGGGTTTCTGTTGTTTTTAGCAGTAGACACACAAAGAGGACAGTATACCTGCTCCTTTTAACTGCTAGCTCAATCTAATTACCTTCTTCTGTTATGTATTCAGATTATCTCTGGTCCTCTTCTTGATCTCAGCTATCTGCTCTTTGTCTGAGAGAAAGAGAGTTTCCTGCTGTTGAACAAACAGTAAATTGCAGTGCAGTCGGTTGTAGGCTAAACCCTGGAATAAAGATACTGGAAATATCCAGGCTTTTCCTGTGCTTGGTGAAGATCCAGTGACTCAAGGGAGGAGACCTTTGAAAGGGTTTTCAGAGTGCTGTCAGAACCAAATGCGATTGATGGGTTTTATTGGTCTAATCTGGCTAGGCCTTCAGCTCCCTCGTCCTTATGAAATAGGGCAAGATGTCCTTTTGAACTCACCTTATTTTCTAGAAAGATCTATTTTTTTCTGGCTCTCTCAGTCTACCTTCACTTCAGAAGAGGCTGCTGGATGCACCTGTAGCTGATACAGCCCCTTTGGCCACCGTTGTGTTTGGCAGGAGCCACTTCATAGGGAAATCACCACTTCACCTCAGCCCTCCTCCCAGCCAGGGAGTCCAGATGCTTTGGAGGCAACACAAATCACTCCCAGGAATTTATTTGTCTAACTGAATCTTCTTAAGTAGTCGTACATCCAGGTCTTGACCTACTGGGCAGGCCAAAGATATCAAGAGTTTGTTTCTTGGAGCTATTTCTAGCCCATCTTGTAAAAGCAGAATGGTACATACCAAGATGTGGTGGGAATGTCTCTTCCAGGGCTTCTTCTGGCCAGACATCCAGATTTCAGCTTCAGCTTTCTCACTTTCGAGGGAAAGGGAAAGTGCTGGGTATCTATGCCTAGCCTGAGCCCCTTAGCTTATCCTTTTTGCACCTTTGGGTTAAATGGGGCATCAGCTGCAATGGGTAACTCCTCCTCAGCTAACATTGATGGCATAGAAACCACTTCTAACATGCAATCAGTTCCTCTTAGCAAAACTGACCACTGGAAGATTTCCTTCATAACTCCCAATGCCAGGAAAAATAACAAATTTCTTACCTTCCTCACATAGACTGTTCCTATAAGCTCTTTTATCAAATGAAAGCAAGAGACATATTTTTATTGTAGCTTTTGTTGAAGATTCCTGACTGAAAACCTGCAGTACCCACTCTTCTCTCTGGTTGGGATCCAGCACTGCAGAATCTCATTTTCACTGTAGTTCAGCTGAAAACTTTGAAGACTGCAGACAGGAGTTGGAGCAGTGTCTGGGTGCTGATTCTTGTCAGGTTTATAGATGTATTCCTAAGCAAGTTGTTTCTGTTCTGTGCAGGATGTTGCTTCTATCACTAAGGGCCACATTATGTAAAAATAATGGCAGAAGCCTGCCCTAACCTGGCAAAAACTGGGACTCTTGATTGTTCAATGAAATGCTGCCTTTTCAATCAATCCTCCTCCCTAATTAGTGCTTCATGGTGGAGCTGATCTTTTAATAATAATGAAAAAACCCAAAACTCCAGAGAGTAATTTGCTTGATGATTGATGGTAGAAAACCTGAATACAATATTAAAAGTACCAATAAGCTGCATTAGAGGTTTAAAAAAAAACATATTTGACAAAAAACCATGAGACAGATTTTTCAATATGAATTACTGGAGTGGCTTCCCCCTGTAGGCGTTATATCTAATATAGTCTTGTGTGACTTGAGGGGAGAGGCTGCCCCACCAGCTTTAGTTCATGCATGCACTAGGAGAAGTTACTGTAAACCTCAGCAGGGCTTATTGGAATAGAATAGAACCAGAGAATCATTGAACCATGAAGGCTGGAAAAGACCATCCGTCCATAACCACTAAACCATCTCCTGAAGCACCGCATCTACCCATTTTTGAATACCCCCAGGGATGGTGACTCCAGCACCTCTCTGGGCAACCTGTTCCAATCCCTCACCAATCTTTCAGTGAAGAATTTTTTCCTAATATACAATCTGAACCTACCCTGGTGCAACTTGAACCTATTTCCTCTTGTCTTATTGCTACTCGCCAGGGAGAAGAGGCCAACATCCACCGCTCCACAACCTCCTTTCAGTTACCTATAGAGAGCGATGAGGTCTCCCCTCAGCCTCCTTTTCTCCAGGCTGAACAGCCCCATCTCCCTCAGCCTCTCCTCACCAGACTTGTTCTCCAGACCTCTCATCAGCCTAGTTGCCCTTCTCTGCACCCTCCTCAGCACCTCGATGTCCTTCCTGTACTGTGGTGCCCCAATTTGCACACAGTACTCGAGGTGCAGCCTCACCAAGGCTGAGTACAGGGTTAAGATCACCTCCCTACTCCTGCTGGTCACACAGTTCCTGGTACAAGCCCAGATTCTGTTGGCCTTCTTGGCCACCTGGGCACACCACTGGCTCATGTTCACAGCTGTCAATCAATAGCCCCAGGTTCCTCTCTACTGGGAAGCTCTCCAGCCACTCCTTCCCAGCCTTGTAGCACTGCCTGGGGTTGTTGTGGCCACAGTGCAGGACCCAACATTTGGCCTTGTTGAAACTCATCCTATTGGCCTTGGCCCATGTATCAAGCCTGTCCAGATCCCTCTGCAGAGCCTCCCTAACCTTAGTCAGATCAACACTTCCACCCAGTTGAGTGTCACCTGCAAATTTACTGAGGGTGCACTCTATCCATTCATCCAAATCATCAATAAAGATGTTAAACAGGAGCAGCCCCAACACTGAGCCCTGGGGAACATCACTTGTGACTGGCTGCCAACCCTTTGTGCCATTTAGCACAACTCTTTGTACCTTGCCATCCAGCCAGTTTTTTATCCAGTGAAGGGAGTGCGCATCCAAGGAGTGAGCAGCCTAGGTAAAAAAAAAAAAATGCATTTCACTGGGGTCATCTGAGTGTGCAGAAGAACAGAATGGGCTAAGTCAGCCACAAGATGTAGATCTACAATACTAGGAGTGAACACAAAGTTGAGCAGATACACCTTAATATGAAGACTGGTTGTCCTGTTTTGAGGATTGGTACTAACTAGTCTGAATTTATAGGCCTAAAATGTTATGCTAGCTTGATGTGGGAAGTATTTCCTAGGTTAAAATTCTCTTACTTTACTGCAGTATTAACTCAGGCAAGTAGCCTAAAGGGATATGGTCTTTTGCTACTGACCTGCATTTGAGGAAATAGAGCTAATAAAACCCATGCAGTTATATCCCACATCCCTGGTATGGAAATACACAAGGAGCCAGAAAAATAAATTCATTTCATCTAGAAGAAAAAGGCAAGGAAAATCAGAAAGGCTTTTCTTAGATGGGTAGATTGCTTCAGTCTTAAAATATCTTCGTAGACACAACACAGTATGAAAACACCCCTACAGAAGTACGAGCTCATGCTCTCTTGTAGTTCCTCCTAGGATAGCCTCCTTTATTAGGAGGTAGTAGAGGTTCCCTAAAAAACCTAGATCAAGCCTGCAAAGTCCAGATTTCATTGCTGTGGTAAGGCTTGGCCAGTTAGCAGTAGCAGCTGAGATACTGGGAGCAAGGATCAAGAGGAAATGAACCTGAATCATGCGGGAAAAGGATTGCATAAAGACAGAAACTGTGTTCTACCAGTTCTCAAGCACAAAGGGATTTTGGGTGTGAGTTATGTGCTGCCCTTTGGCACTATTGTCTGTGAGATAGGAGGTATCGACTCCATGCAGTTTTAATTATTTTAACACAAGTGTCCAAGTGATGGTGGGGTCAGACTCCCTGTTGAGGACAGGCTCCTTCAGTGGGTATGCCCAAATTAAACTGTGAACCCTTTGGGGGACCATTGCATCTCTCTGTGGACAGTATAAGGAGTCCAGCCTCTTGTTTTAGGTAGGTGAGTTAGTTGATGTAAATACCCCCCGTAGTGCTGTTTATGTAATCTCCCATCACAGCTGTGGTTCCTTGCAGTGTAAGCCAGGGCAGAAGCTAACTGATTGGCAGAAGCTAACTGATTGCAACCAGGCTTTAAAAAGAAATGTAATTAGATGTAAGTCATCATTTCTGAGCAGTTGTGCTGACAGCTAGGGGATTAATTCTGCTCTTACTTATTAAGCATATGCACCGTATTTTTGATATAATTTAAGTTGAAAAGAATATTACATGACAGGCAACCCTTTAAACTTTTGCAACTTCTTGGATCTCCTTCCAATGCTAATTGTAATCCCAAGTGATGAGACTACCCATTTAATACAAGCTCAGTAATGTGTTCTGCCACTGACCAAGTGGTTGCTGGGTATGGGGAATCCTTCTGCTGCTTTTGTCCCTGTATGCAGTCAAGGATGGTTAAGGGACTCAGTCCTGTGATGGCCACAAGGAAAACAAAATCTCCCACCTGGTAGACTACCAGGTCTTCTTGGCTCTGCTCTGCTGTTCCTAGCTCTTCAGTTATTGTGGAAGAAACTTTGATGATTCCTTGTCCCCTGAGGCTGTGGCACCCATCACCCCGACACAAGTTACAGACTGTACTTATGAACTGTAATAATAAAACACATCTTTAAATATAACAAACAGGTGTTAATGCAACATACTGCTGAAGCCCTTAGGCATGGGTTTCCAAAGCCTCAGAGACTCAGAAAACTCTTAAAAGCAGATGATTTTCAGCAAAGCATTCTCTGTAGTGCTCCTGGGACTGGAACAAGCTAGGCTAGCAAGAGAGGCAAGAACATGGGGTGGTTTTGGCTTGGAGCATCCTTTTATCTTGAAGAGCTAGCAACATAAGTGGTAGTTACCCTTCTGAGGGAGATCGAGCTGGCCACAGGTGGCACCCAAGCCCTGAGTAGTTCACTGGAGGTTGAGAAATGCCAGTGCTGTCAGAGCCAGGACAAGTGAGCAGTCAGGCAGCTGCCCCACATTTGTAAATAGTAAAAAATGATGGCCATGCTGCTGGCTGAGATAAGTGTAATAAGGAACTTGAAGCAGGCAGGAGAACTGCATTAGGAAAAGAAGGCTTGTTTTTTCCCCACAGCAAAACACTCAGCCCATTAATGCTAGTATAGCTGAATCTGAGCTGTGTCACCCACTTTGATATTGTATTATTAATTCTATAACAATTGTGTTTCTGTTCTGTACCCTGGATGGGGAGTTTAACCATTTCATTAGCTCAGTGGGAAGGGTACACAGGAGCAGTTTAATTCTGTAGGCTTATACTGAGTCACAACACTCAAAAGAGCAAATTCCAGCATACCAGAACAAATTTGGACACCGCCAGCCTCCTCACAGCACAGACTTCAGCGAAGATCACTCTGACTAAAATATACAGCTAAAGCACAGCTGAACGTGACTCATAGGAAATGTTATGCTGACCTGAATACACATGCTGAGCACATGCTGTAGGTGGGCAGCTTAAACATTCTGTAAAGCCATTCCCATTGGGCCTATTGCCCACCCTCTTGATCGATGGTGAAAGCCAAACTTGAACAAACTGAGTTTCCCGTTGGCCCCGCAAAAGCAATAAATGTACTGCCTCCTCCCTCCCTCTGGACATCACAGATACATGAAGAAAAGCTTGATGACAAACCTGGCATGAGGCTTGCTGATGAGTAGTGGGAAGGATTTGCAGCTGGGAGAGATGTGGGAGGCTGTGAGAGGCAAGGGAGCGTGTTTAGGTGAAGTGACGGGCTGCCAGGTGATCTGCAGGGTCTGCTATAGCTGGATGGAGGCACAGGCAGGGCCCTGTACAGACACACATGATGTGCTGGCTGAATGCTGGGTTTTGGTGTATTGTCTAAGGGAGATACAGACTTGGTGAAGGCACTTATCAGTACAAAAATAGAAATACTGGTAATATTTGTAGTAGTTTGGTAGTAGTAGTTTGGGTTGGAAGGGGCCTTAAAGATCATCTAGTTCTAATCCTCCTGCATGGGCAGGGACACCTCCCACCAGACCAGGTTGCTCAAAGTCCCATCCAGCCTGGCCTTGAACACTGCCAGGGAGGGGGCAGCCACAACTTCCCTGGGCAGCCTGTGCCAGTGTCTGAACACCAGCCCCATGCAGAATTTCTTCCAAATGTCTCACCTGAATCTCCACTCTTGTGGTTTTGACCCATTACCCCTTGTCCTTGTAAAAAGTCCCTCTTCAGCTTTCCTCTAGGCTTCCTTCAGGTACTGGAAGGAGTCTCTAAGGTCTCCTTGGAGGCTTGTCTTCTGCAGTCTGAGCAACTCCCACTGTCTCAGCCTGTCTCCATAAGAGTGGTGCTCCAGCCCTCTGAGCATTTTTGTGGCCCTCCTCAGGACTCACTCCATGAGGTCCATATCCTCCTTATGCTGAGGGCCATAGAAATGGACACTACTCCAGGTGACGTCTTACAGGAGTGGAGTGATAGGATTATAATGCCTCTTCATTTACAAAGGAAAAAAGTTTGCAATTCCTAATCCCTACCTAGAACAGGGAAAAGGAAAAACAACGATTAAACTTCCTTGCTTTATCCACTCATGACTTAAATAGAATGAGCATTAGGCAGCTGGTGTGGTTACAGTCCCACGTCGCAATTCCCACAGCCTGCCTTTGGGCACACATTCTACCACAGGCAAAACTTGCCTTTGTAAAGGGAATTCGGGGAAAAAGAGGAGCTTATGTTTTCTTGACATTAATGAGAAGGATCTGGCATTAACTGAAAGTAATTGACAGCACTGGGGAGGTGATAAAGGACTGGCTTTGTTGCCAGAAAGACTGATTAAAGGGAGAGGCAGTTTTTGAGTCCAAGAATTATTCCGGAGGTGAGGAAGTACATCTACTCCAAATCCATAGGGATATATAATGGATCTACTTAAATTTTTATATTGCTGCACAAATACTTCCAGTCATTGAAACAGCAAACCTGTTTTTTTTCCCCACTGTGGAAAAATATAAATCAGGATTGTACTGGTCTAATGGTAACCATTCTATGTCTGCAGCTGAGCTCTTTCTGAAGAAAGTGAATCCATGAACGTGTTACCATGACACTGTAAATTACTCTGTGCCAGCTGAAGTATGCTAACTGGGGGAGAAGATTACACCAATGGATGAAACATTTTATTTTTTCGGATGTTTTTCTTATATGTGCTTTTGTGCTAAATACTTACAGGGGACGACAGTACTACATGAACTGTAATTCACTGGTGTTCACCCACAGCAGCATTTCTGCTGCATTTGGGCATTTGATTGAACTGAACTATCCTAAATGTATGTAGAACTGCAGATAATTGGGTGTGGATAATTGGGTGCCATGGGCAGGACTAGGCAGCCGAGACTTTATCACTGTTTGTGGTGTGTATGTATAGCCACAGATCTATGTGAATGGATACTTTAATTTATACAATATTTATATATATGGACATAGTGTAGCTCATCTAAAGTCATCATGTTCATAAGTTTTCCATTTCTTACATGGAAGAATGAAACATTTAAACAGCTCTAGAATATAATTTGCTTTGCACGTAGCTCAGCTTTGAACTTTAGAGTCACCAAAAGTGTGTGACTGATTTTGAGAAAATGGATTAGAACAAAATAACGAAAATATGCAGAATTCTGTGTGGAAAAAATATTGATCCAACTCTAGCCTTTTTGGCATCAGTATTAAAACCCACACTGACTTCAGTGCAAGCTGAATTTAGATGAGTATCTCTAGTTTTGGAACAAAGAGACAAAACGAACAAGAGTGAGTTAGCAGGTGAGGTGGTATTCACCCTGGCATCCCAGAGGAACATAGAGCAGCTGAGCTGCCAGCTGTGGTGTAAAGCCTCTCATGCAGAACTCCTTGATTTCTGTGGTTTTTTAGGAAGTAAACAGGATGCTGATTTTGAAGGGGACTAAAAAAAAGAGGCAGACAACTGTACTGAAGAGATCTGTTGAAATAATGAAGAGTAGAATCTGGAAAGGATGAATATTATATGTAGAGGACGAGTCTCTGTGTCTTTTGTTGTGGTAAGGTGTGCCTCATATTGGTCATCTTCACCTGTAGCTGTAGCAGACCAGGTTGATACCATCCACATGAATTTACCAGTCTTGAAACAAAGTTTAGAATAGACTAGATCAGAGTAGGACAGAAGAGAAGAATAGAATATTTCGGCTGGAAGGGACCTACAATGATCATCTAGTCCAACAGCTCTGGAGTACTTAAGGACAGACCACAAGTTAAAGCACATGGTTAAGGACAGTTGTTCACTGACAGGCCTGGGGCACCCTCTTGGTAAAGAAATGCTTACTAATGTCCAGTCTAACCTCCCCTGGTGCAGCTTTGAACCATTCCCACACATCCTGTCCCTGGATACCAGGGAGAAGAGATCAGCACCGCCCTTCGCTGAGTTCCTCCAACAAAAGTCCTTGTAGGAAACCAGGCAAGGATAAGAGGGAAAGTCCTCACAAGAGTAAGTAGTTGTTTATAAGGTAGGTAACACAGGAAAAAAATAGTCAATTCTAGGGGTAGAGGTCCAGAATTCTTTGTGCTGAGACCTGTGCAATCCAAATATGAATTTATGAATTCACTTATGAATCATACTCCGTAAAAGTGAGTGAATATAGACCTTTGACAAACTTGTACCAATGATACTAAAGTTTTCAGATTAGTAAAGATGAGAGCCAATTGTGCAGAACTGCAGAGAGAGATTGCATAGCTGAGGGACTGGGCAGTAAAATAGTAAAAAAAGGAAATCTAATCTAAAATGGTGCATATTGGAAATCAGCAGTCCTGACTTCTTAAGTAAGAATGATGGACTGACCTGGCCATTAGCACTCACCATTGTGGAGGTTACTGACTATGTAAAAAGCATCTCAAACTCAGAAAGTCCTTGAGCAGCAAATTGATGGAGAGTAGAGGAGTGTTCAGGGTAAGTACCTCACATGCCTCCTTGTTATACACTTCTTTAGATACCTGCTCCTGGCTGCTGCTGATGGCAGGATCCTTGCATCACTGGACCATCAGTCATAGACAGGACTGCTGTATTCTTACTTTCTTATACTTTAAAAAAAAAAAAAAAATCTCTCTTTTTATATCTGAGCCACTAGGAAGTGCTTCTCACTTTGGGCAAAATGTTCACAGGAAATATAAAAAAAAATGTTTCTGAATTGGCTAAATTCAAAATGTTTAAGGAATTTTTTCCATGTGTGTTTAGGAAAAAAAGAGGATTTTGAACTTGTGATACTTAGAAATGTACCACTTTTCTGAACAAGTTAATGTATTCTTAGGTCAAGTTACATGAAACTTAGTTATGGGTTTATTATAATCTGTCTGTGGAAACAAAAGGATTTATTGTTAATTATGTTCTTGAACTGTCCAGCAGAATGCTCACTTATATTTTTCTTTTCTATGGTTTTAGAAGTGTAGTTGTGTATGAACATATATTCGGACTTAGTGGTTTTGAGTAAAAGATATACTTCTTTTAAGGGAAAAGGGAAGGGAAACTTCTTTTAAGGGATGCAGTTCTGCATCTCAGTATCAATAAAAGGAAATGTTTGTTTTGCCAGCTATTACTTCTTATTTTGATGATATAAAATACGGTTAAAATAGAAAAAAGACATTTTAGAACTTGCATGCTGCTTAAGACTCAGGAATTTCTGTATATGCAAATACAAACATCCATATGCAAATGTCACCAGGAAATGCCTTGACACATTATGAAAAAAAATTATGTACATTTAAATGCTTGTGCTGAGAGAATCAGGGATTCATGGATGCTTCTGAAAGCAACTTCTGGAGAGTGTTTGCTCTTACCTCTGCTCAAAAAGGGCCAAGTTCAAAGTAACACTAAGTTGCTCATGGCCTCCTTCAGAGGAGTTTTGAGTATCTGCAAGGCTAGAGGTCCTGTGAGCTTTCTGGGCCCTGGTTCTAGTGTCTGACCACTTCCACGGACAAGTGTTCTCCATCTGTGTAATTGCTGTAACTTGTGCCCATTGCCTCTTGTCCTGTAGCTGTGCAGCCCTGGGGAAAGCCTGGCTCTGTCTGCTCTGTAACCACCAGCTGTGGGCAGTGAGCACATTCCCTCTGAGCATTCCCTCTGAGCATTCCCTTCCCAGGCTGAACAACCCCAGCTCTCCCAGCCTCTTCTCAAATGTCCTATTCTGCAACCCTCCACTGGGCTTAATCCAGTATGTCAGGATGTTTCTCCCATCCCAAACCAAACCTCTCCCCACCACCCCATCTACAAATCCACTGGGCATCCATAAACCAAAGTAGGCAATTCCTGTCAAATTTACTGAGTACCAATCAAGCCTTGATTGATTTTTAGCAGATGCACAATATCTGTAAGATTGGTCACGCATCATATTTGCAAATACAGTTTAAACATAAGAACATGTGAATATTGTGGGAAGAATATCTGGTCACCTGAAGGCAGTAGTCAAAAAGTGTACACAGAGATGGCATATTTTCAAACCAGTGTGGCATTCACATGTCCACCTTTTCAGAACTGCTTGTGGTAATGCTTTAAGAGTAGCAGTATGGAGCTGGCTTCTGAGCACTTTTATTAAAAAAAAAAAGGTCCTCCTTCACCCTCTACTTTGGGAGACAATCTGTTTTTTAGCTCCAAAATATAGAAAGTAATGAGGGCTTCCTTTGAACATTTATTTCCCATATCCCTTTTATTGGTGTTTGCTTTCATGATAAAATTGTTTGAAAAATCAGCCTTGGGCTTACTGAGGTGCTTAAATACACAGCTAATGTAGAAGGTATCCTACTGAAGCCATCTACTTAAAGTCAGAAATGTATTTGTGCTCTGGGAAGAACTGGTCTTCATCCTTCATATTTAACAAGGATAGGGACGTGTGCAGAAAAGACAGCCCTTTGCTTTTAAAATATTTGGGCTTCTTGTCCCTTGATATAGCCATTTCCTCAATCTGAGAGGGATTTTCCATTCCAGAAGTAAAATAGTGACATGTTTTTGAACAAATATTCAAGTAAGATTTCTTGTTTCAAATGCCATTTAATTTGTCAACTTTATTGTGGAATGGGGAAATCGTGCTGAATGCATCTGCCACCGCCAGTGCTTGGCCTTGGCAGGTTTTCCAGCACAGATGAATCTTACAGCTTCTCTACCCTCCAGCCTTTAGTTAGCTGGAACTGCTTTTTACCATTATAGTTGCTCAGCTGCAATTAAGAGGGTATCTGAGTATTTGGGAATTCCACGGACCATTAGTCTGAGCAACTCTAATTATGCTAAGAAAGTTTCTTTTTATATATATTTTTTTTCAATGACATGACAGTAGCATTGTAGCATTTACCTGGAGTTGTACAAAACCCATCATTTTTTGCAAGAGGACCATCTGTGAGAATTTTCACCATTTCACGCAACCTTCAATGTTTCTATTTTTTTTCTTATTTTTTTTCCATTTACAGTTACCACAAAATACCCATATTTACATCAAAATACAGGCAGAAAATGACAGATCCACAAGGCCAAGGATTCCTGTGACCCAGCTCTATGTACCAAAGGCTTCTTGCTTTTGATTATTTGCATCCAGCCCAAAAACATGTTGCTGGCCACAGACTCTACATCTCCTCACCCATTCAAGGCTACACAAATTTAAAGAAAATTCCTGCTGTTCCACCTTGCTTTTGATTTTTGTTACATGTTTTTTGTATTCTGCCAAGCTGATTCTGTCCAAAGGCAAGACTTTCCCTTTGATTATAATGACTGTAAAGAGTTTCTAACCCCCCAGACAACTACTTAGAGAATCCTTCCCATTTGTATTAAATAGCTTTGGATCTGGGAAGGCTCATTCTGAAGACACTGAAAATTATTCTGAATTTTTTTCAAGCTCTACATTGTAATATTGATGTTTTGCAATGTATCTGCTCCTTCTCAGCTGTTTTTCCCCTGATGAGTTTAGAATTACTAGATTCTTCAGATATACTATAGGGATGTATGTGTTCATGTGTATATATGTATATATATATATATATAAAATTTGTGCTCTAGAATCACTTGTGGGAACAATATTTTACAAGCTGTTTTGTCAACGAAAAGTCTTGTAAATAATAAAACTGAGATGATTTAGATTGCATAATAATAATACTATTTATTATCTGTTTTGAGTTATAAAATCTCAGGTTTCTGTTTGAAGTTGTTAGCCTTCTCATAGAATGGCTTTTTCTGACAGTAGAATTTCCTGTAAGTCCTGAGTCATTTATCACTGTTTTGGTGATAACGGAATTTGCAAAAGCAGTTCATTCTCTGCTTTTTCAATGTACAGGTGTCAGCCAGATGTTATCTTAACAAAATACTAAATAAGCAGCATGATGAAAAAGAAAGTAAACTTTGAGAGGAATTTCAAGTAGCCTCAGCTTATTGGTCTGGTTACAGCAGGGCAATCAGCATCCACAGCTGCTGCCTACCTGGTCACTGAGTAACCACACCAGTGGAAACACTGGGGCTGGCAAAAGATAAGCCAGACAGGCTTTGCTGACCCTACTCAAACAGCTTTTCATTGCTCCAGTTCTTTGTCTCTCCTGGATGAGTCTATCTTCTTTATCAGTGTACAAGTGGAGATGAGGGCTTCTTGCTTGAAACTAGAATGCAGTGATTTAGGACAGATGTTTGCATGTTGTTCCCAGATGACTGTAGAACTTGACGCTTGTGATCCCTCAGATTTATACCAAGTATGATGTGTTTAGGACAGAATACTCTGTTTGGTCAATTTTGGTCACCTATGTGCTTTCTCTGCTCCTCCCTAAAGGAGGGTTGCAGCTGTGACCCCTTTACTGCCTTTCTCTTTCTGGAGCATAAGATGTTTCTCAGAACTGAGCAGTGGCCTTGGTTCTGCACACCATTCTCTAGCTGTAACTATAAACATCGAGTGTTACCAGTCCTAGGAGCAGACACTGGCTGAGAAACTTGCTGTTAATTTCAGCAAGTGCAGCCATGTAGAAGAGACTTAGATTAAGTAAAGTTACAACAAAGAAAAATAGTTCTGTCCAAGCCCAAACCAGGGCATAGGGACAGTCCTAGCATTCAGTAATGATAGAAGATGTGAAAGGCAGAAAGCAGTTTGTCATTAAATTTGGCCCTACAATGCTGCCATATGTGTCAAGGAAACTCATGTCATGGACTGTTGGAGTGAGTCCAGAGGAGGGCCATGAAGATGAGGATCGCTCATGAAGATCGCTCTTTACAACTACCTCATCGTTCTCTACAACTCCCTGAAAGGAGGCTGGAGCCAGGGGGGGGGTTGGTCTCTTCTCCCAGGCAACTTTCAACAAGACAAGAGGGCATGGACTTAAGTTGTGCCAGGGGAAGTTTAGGTTGGATATTAGAAAGAATTTCTTTACGGAGAGGGTGATCAGACATTGGAATGGGCTGCCCAGGGAAGTAGTGGATTCTCCATCCCTGGAGATATTTAAAAAGAGACTGGATGTGGCACTCAGTGCCATGGGCTGGTAACCACAGCGGTAGTGGATCAAGGGTTGGACTTGATGATCTCTGAGGTCCCTTCCAACCCAGTTGATTCTATGATTCTATGATTCTATGAACAGAGGGCTGGAGCACCACTCTTACGGAGACAGGCTGAGAGAGTTGGGGTTGCTCATCCTGAAGAGGAGGAGGCTCCAAGGAGACCTAATAGGGGCCTTCCAGTACCTGAAGGAAGACTACAGGAAAGCTGGGGAGGCACTTTTTACGAGGGGTGTTAGTGATAGGACAAGGGGTAATGGGTCAAAACCACAAGAGTGGAGATTTAGGCCAGACATTAAGAGGAAATTCTGTAGGGGTGGTGGGGAAGGCACTGGCACAGGTTGCCCAGGGAGCTTGTGGCTGCCCCCTCCCTGACAGTGTCCAGGCTGGATGGGGCTGTGACCAACCTGGTCTGGTGGGAGGTGTCCCTGCCCATGCAGGGGGGTTGGAACGAGATGACCTTTAAGGCCCTTTCCACCTCAGACTGTTCTATGATTCTATGACACATTGCTGGTGGAAGAGGTTGGAGTTAGGTCCCTTTTTCTATCTGTTTGGCAAGTTAGAAGGTAGAAAACTGTCATATTGCATCTCAGTGACACATCAATGATCAGTTTTTGAAGCGTGAAGAAAATTCCTGAGTCACAGTTGTCTTGGCAAGGAAAATCTAAAATGCATGTTCATGGTTACCTGGTCACTGGTGAAACAATGTACCATAATCCGAAGATGATCTGGATATGGCAATGTACCAAGCAGTGGCATCTCTTGAGCTGCATCAGTATGTGACCACCTTGCATCCTTGACAGTATCACCAAAATCTGTGTGGTATGTTGTGCTGCTCAGTTACTGCTCAAGGTGCTGCTCACAGTACTGACTGTCAAACTTCACATAAAGCCAGGTCTTTGCTTGGAAAAAAAAAAAAGAAACTTTTAAAATGCATATAATTTTTGTAGTTAAAGCTAAACCATGGCAAAGTTAGACATGTAATCTAAAACAGACATTTGTGGAACCACCCCATGTATTTCCATCATCTACTTCAAGACAAAATGTGTTGTCCTTGAGTGTGCCTGTCTGTCTGTCTGTCTGTCTGTCTATCTATCTATCTATCTATCTATCTACCTACTTACCTACCTACCTCAGTTGACTGCACAGGGACAAAACCTGCTGAATTTAGTCTAGACTTTTAGATAACTTCATGGGACAAATTTTACTTTTATTCTACTGGCTCTAAGTTTGAAGAAAAAGGTGATAGGGCAGGCAGGGACAGGAAAACGTCCAGTGTCTTCTGGGCTCATCCACAACCTAACACACCACAACCTAACCTATCGCTGTGACCTTTTTCTTTTTAAGACGGATTCACTCTTGCCGAGAACTAACTCTCCCAAGCTGCCGAATGCTTTCAGCAGCAGGTGGGGTTTCTGTGCAGCTGATGGAAGTGTTCATCTCTTTCCAGGATTAGGACATTGGTGAGCTCGTTCTGTTTCTGACAGCTTAAAGCACGCCTTGAAACAGAAGGCCAGAAAAGTCTGGAATTGATGTACGAGCAGGCGGAGCATGTAGGCACACTTCTGAGAGCAAGGACTGTTGTTATGGCTGTAAACTAGCCAATTAAATGTTAATCCTAACCACGAGGGACCTGGCTCACCAGAGGTGTAATTATTTAATCTGGAGAAGTAATGGCTTTGGATGTGTTGAGAACTGCACGTTTAGTTATAGACAGATTATGCAAACGGCGATGACAAATTTATGCTGCGAATGCACCCTGTGTGATGTGAGTCTCACTACAAAGCACTGCTTGTTATTTGTACGTCTTGCATTGTCCCTACTAGATGGCATGGGTGTCCTTCAAATTAAGGAGAGTAAACCAGTGACAAACCTCTATGCATCTAAATAACATGACACCTCTAAATACCATCTACAAGTTGGGGCAACAGGACAAAAAGCCTATTTAGTTAATTACAAAAAGTGTAACAACGGGGAAAATTTTGTGGTGAAAATGGGCCTCTTTTTTATGTGAAGAGGTGGATTTTGCAATTTTCAGTAAGTTCTTTCAATTTCTGCTCACAAATATAACTTCTGCTGCCACTTTATAACAATAGTATAAAACATAATTTAATTCATTCGAAGAAAGAGAAGAAATAGTCTTACTTTCTTCCTTGCATTTTAGCTTGATCTCTTTATTCTGGAGTTAAAAAATATAGAAGTGGTCTGTCAATAGAAATGAGTTCTTCTGTTGTATTTGGGACAATTTTTAAATAGCTCTCTGTCTTTGTCTCTCTCTTTTTCTTCTAGCTTTAACTTAATTTTACCTATCTTAACCAACTTACTGACACTGGTATTAATCTACACGCAGTCTTGTGCTATCTAAGTCTGCATTTTTCCCTTCATAGGTAAAGGAAATGCAACTAGAAAACCCACACTGTTTGAATCACGAGAAGAGAGACTGGAGGGGGAAGAGGGCATCAAACTTCAGAGGTGCAAAAGGCTACTGTGGAGAGAAGGGAGCAGTCTCTTCTCCAAGTATGTGGTGGACAAGACAAGAAGTAAGCTTCTTAGCTTGTAAGAAGATGTTAAGAAACATTTTTAAACAGACAAAGTGAAAGACTAGGATAAATTGTTTGAGGATGCTTTTATTGGAGGTCTATAAGAAGAAACAAGATGGGCACCTGTAAATGATGAGGTAGAGGTGTTTAATTGGATATTGGGGGCTGAGATCCCTTTCGGATTAGTTCTTTGGGTTCTGTGATGCAGAACTGCTTCATCATTGCTAGGGGAATAGGACCATATAAGTGAAACTTATTGATTGAACTTGCCTTTATGGTACAGTGGCCTGTTTGGGAACAGACAATAGGAAGCAGGATGATGGAGATGTGCTGGGCAGCCCTTTGGCACTGTAGGAGGAGTTTGCTTGGTGTGTGCTCTCAGAGCTCCAGATGTGGCTGCAGCTTCTTTTAGTCTCTACAACACCTTCTCAGCCCTGTGCCCAAGGGTTAGGGAATGAAGAATTATATGTTACTGTATGGGTAGGTCTCCATTTATCAAGCAGAGCATTTAGTATCAGCAAGCAGATCACTAAAATGTTTATTTTTTCTGAGGCAGCCTGCTTGTGAATTTTCTGCAGCTTAGATCTTATATTGCTCAATAAGCAGATCTGATAAGGGAAATCTGTCCAATTAAGATGATTTATTTTCTGTGCCACCTGTCTTAAAGTATATAAAGTATACCTGTTCTGCCATGAATGATTACTACAGATGATGAATCGGCAAAGATGGGCCCATGTTTAATACTTTGGTTTGTGATTTTTGTTATAATCTCTGACATGACTGATTATGCTGTGGCCTGAAGTAATTTATTGAATTAATTAATTACTTACTAATACATGAGTGTGATTAATTGAGATGCCTGTTTGTATCCTATTCTGTGTAATGAAGCTCGAGCATTGACAGGTGCAGCCTGTGAGCCTGATTCTGTCTTCCAGGAAATGATGGGGAGTCACAGAGATAATCCACACCAGCAAAGGCTGCAGGACTGTGCTGAGTAAAATCCCGTGGAGATTTACAGCCATGCAGCTCCCATAAGTGCAAACATGTTGTCCCTTCTACCTTTTCCTCCTTCAGCTCTTACTTTTCTATCTGGTTACTGTGATTTATTGCCACCACCTGCAATGTCAAGTTAACAGTGGCGGGAGCTGGCTTGCTTCTGGAAAGCTGGTGTGAAATTAGGAGCTGCTTTCCTGATCATTTCAGTTGTTATAAATGCTCTGCTAGGGTTTCTCCTTGGATGTGGGTATTTTCAAGGTTGGATGCATTAAGTATAAACTGCACCCAGTCATCTGCTGGATGGTGGCTCCTTTTGAGGTAAGTTTAAGGGGTGACGAACAGAAATGAAACCCAAGTATTAAATCCTTTTGTCCTCACCTCTGGCAGCAGGTAGGAGAGAAAAGGAAATTTCAGTTGTTTTTGTCTGAAACATTGCTCACCCTGAGTGTTCAGCAGCAGACCTGAAGGTGGGATGGGGCTGAGGTGATGGCAAGGTGTTGAGTCCTACAACAGTCCCCACTACTCCACAGTCCCTTCCTCCTTCTCAGCCTGAGTCCAGATTTTGCCACTGTGTGTGTGGCAGGTGGCTGTGAATGAGAGGCCTTTGTCCAGCTAAATTGTTCCCTGCATTGTTCACATGAACTGTGGAGAAGCTAATCCAAGAAGGTCAGCAAACCAGACTTTATGATAGGAAAATTATAGGCTTGATACCCTCCCTCTCAGAGAGGGTAATTTAGGCCTGTGGCGGATGAGGTGAATGGGGTAAAGCTGCTTGAAGGACTTGAGTATCTGCATGCCTTACTTGTGTGGGTTCTGGGGAGTGAGGAAGGGGGACAAAAGGCTCCCTGGCCTAATTTTTGTGCCAGCGAGGAGGATGTCTGTATGCATCACTGCTGTTTTGCTGAGGAGCCAAGTTCTGATAATGACTAGAAAGCCAAAGAGCTTATTGCTCCACAGAGCAGTATGCATTTTTTCTACAAAATGGGCTATTAACGCTTATGGCACAAAACAATGACTGTCTTTTCTAGTGCCTCATAATGATGGCTTAACTTCAGTTTTACTCTTTTCAGAGTTACCAAGCTAACTCTAGTAGAACTAACTCTAATTGAAGGAAAGGATGCCAGCAGAGCTTCTGGAGAGGCCATACAGAGTGAGGCAGCAAGGTATGTTTGGGGTGTTGGGCCACTTTCAGTGGACATGTGGGCTTTGATTTGAGGAAACTGCTATCCTACTAAACACACTTTCTTAGGGTACTTCTGGTGATCCATTTCCATGGCAGATACATTTTAAGAACTGTAGAACTGAGTAGCCTCCTGGTTCATCTGGCCTTCAAAGGTGAAATTTGGAGAAATAGGACTGAAAATGTCAGGGGCATCATGCTGAGCACCTCAGTGAGGACACCTCCAAATAGTTCCTCAGGGCAGCTGGGATTCCCTGTGGATAACATAAGTCTAAGAAATCCACATGACTCCCAGTGGCTGTTTGGGTTCCTGTCTGGATATCGGGACCAAAAGATTCAGCCTGTGTAGCTGTTAATGAAATGATCTCTTGAGAGCTGCTTTGCATGTGAGGGATGCTTATTTTCTGTGTATAATTTGTCAGGCCATGATTAACTTTTTTCCTTGACCCTATTCCTAGAATGGTAAAAAAGAATTTCATTTGCAAATGGTAGATTTCAAGGTCTATGATTTGAAAAATCTTGAAACGGTAATGCAAATACAGTCTGTCTGTGTGGCTCAGGGCTTGCACAGTAGTTTTCTTACTGTATTACTGCCTTTGAGTATTCTCCTCTTGTATTGATTCCCTGCCTTAGAGATATTGACAGAAGGATCCCTTTGAGTCTTAAATTTGCCTGACTGTGAGAAAGAGTAGAGAAAAGCATTTGGACAAGAAGAGTGGGAATAATTGTTTTTTTCTACTGGTGCAAGGTATTGAACAACAGAATTTTTTCACTCTTATCTGTGTGAAATAGATATTTCACACAGAAATATCTTGTGTGATATTGTATTTAAAATCTGGAAATTTTCAGGCTGAACAAAAGATTCATCTAGTTTGAAAAAAGCAAACCCAAAGGGAATGCTTGGGATACAAAGGAACAGAAAACAGTAATGAGAGGTGTGTAGTAGGGTAGGATGTCAGTCAGCTGCATAAAATGCATGGCTATCTGTGTTTGAAATGGATGTGTGGCTAAGTGTGATCACTTAGTCAGTGTGGGTGACCAAAGGACTTGGTCCAAAATTTTCAAACTCTGAACATCCCTCAGCTCAAATAAAATACTCTATTTTGTTATAAAGATTTCGGAAGTTCTGTAGTAAAACAGATAGGTCATTTTGAATTGAAGTGTTTTGTTTAAATAATGCCACATATCTATGACTTGAGGGTTTTGCTCATTGGACCATTAAATGGCTTGGCTTCTCATTGAATAAGATATTTCAAAGTTTGGCCAAGCTCAAGCATAGATGAAATTTTTGGAATGGAGCTCAAGGGACAAAGTATTAGGTGGAGAAAACTGAAAAGGAAAAAAGAAAATATTTACTGGCAAATAGTTCTCTAAACTTTATTTACACCTGTAAGACCTGTCCATGAAGCATGGCTGGCCTGGGGTTTGAAGGAGGCTAGAAGGAGCCATTTTGGGATTTCTGGGGGGAAGCTGTGGGACAAAGAATACGGAGTTGGTCTGAGTGAAGATCATGATTTCTGGATCATGTTTCTGAAGAACAGTTGTGGTAGGATCTAGGCTGCACTAAGACAGTTTCAAAATGCCATGTGCACCAGAAATTCTGAGAAAACAATATTGCAGAAACCAAGTGGTTCTAAGCTGAGTGATATTCTGTCATTCTGTGAGCTTCTCAGAGTGGGTGACATCCTTGTCAGATTTATTGCTGTCACCCAACAGCTGCTGGGGACTCTAGTTAGCGCTTGTCTCCCTGGGCTTTGGGGCTCCTGAGTCCACAGCAAAAAGCCTGAAATTCTGATCTGAGTTATTACTCCAGAACATGAGAGCCTGGAAAGCAACACTTGTCCTCTGCTGTGCCTGTCCACCTCTGGGGCTTGTCTCAAGCCCTTAGGTGGGAACTCTGATTTGGATTTGCCCCAAATCCATCATCCTAAGATACTGCAGCTCAGTGGGATGGCATTCACATTTTGAAACCTCTCTAGAGAGCAGGCTGTGTAAGTGCCATGTTACTACCTTCTGAAGGACATTGAGTCCTTGATGCCATTGTGGAGCCCTGGTGGTACAGGAAAGATGAATGAGACAAAAACTTTTGATTTCTTCTGCTTGGTTATGGAAAAACATTAAGTGCATGAATAAGAAGATACAAATGATGATTTCTGGTGCAATATCTGTCATTCTGTTGCATCTCTTGTACTTCAGGTTTCAAAGCATGCACAGTGCTACAGCTTGAACTAGGAACTGTTGTATCCTCATCTCACTGAAACAGTTGATAAACTGCAGGGAAGCCGCTGAACATGTGACTTGACCTACCTTGGGTAAAGTCAGCAAAAATGGTGAGAGAGAGAGGGTGAGCTGAGACCTCTCCAAAGTTGATTCTGAGGTTCTGTTCTCTCTGTTCTCCTGGGACTTCCTCCAGCACTGAGCTTTTTTCCCAAGCTCTGAAGTGCAGCTATGCTTTTAGAGCCCTATAGAGCCAGAGGCATTTCCCCCCCCTCGCTTTTATTGATTTTACTTGACATGCTGATGCTTCTTTGCAGAAAGAAGTCCTCTGTTGTGGTCTGTATCAGACAGAGGAGAGAAAGGCAGTGTCAGCATCTGGACTGCATGCACAAGAATCGAATTCCCTCTGCTTTCCTGCAGCTGGGATATATTGCTCCCAGTGGTTGCAGGTTATACATACCAGAGTAAGGCACAAAGAAACTGTGAAATAGATTTCTGTATGATGCATACTGTTAAAGACCAGGAAAAACAATGGATACCAGGGTGTTGAGACATACAGTCAGATTTCTCCTTTCAACCGTGCCTACCCCCTGTGGTGCTCAGAAGCCTAATGGATCTCTTGAGCAGCAAAACATTTCCTTCCCTTTCCCTCTGGTCTTGTGATCTGTAGAGGGCTGCACTGTGCGTGTCTCTCAGTTCCAGCCCTGCATGCCCCCTGCCTTAGCAGGGAAGGTGAATAAGAGAACTCCACACTGCCTGAGAGAGGCCAGGGGAGGACACCTGGCTGAGATGGTGAACAATATCCATTTGTCATCTGCACTGTGACATACATTCACAGAGCTCAGGACACCTGACTGAGAGAAATCCAGACCAGGATCTGCCCTGCCAACCCCATTCAACTCTCACAAAGTTGTGAGCCTCTGTGTCCTGTCAGGAATTCATGGGAACCATATTTGGTGAGAAAAGAGCATCTCATCACAGAACCTGATTGTGCTGCATAATGACAATAACCTATGCTGCAGGGAACTCCCTTTTTCCTAAATGTCTGCAAAATGACTCAAAGATGAGATGAGGAGGGTTGTATTGCAATCAGCTGGGGATTGCTGCCATCTGAGAGCTCTGTAGCATTTGCTCTGATTTTCTGTAGCACCCTTGATCTCTGCAGGTGAGCATGGGAGCATAGTAACAGACCTCGAGGAGAGGAAATACCCTCAGCAGAAGAGGTAGTTGTCTCTGATGATAGATGTAACCCAAATGTGAACAGTCTGGAGAAGAGGGGAGTTGAGGCCTTTCCTTTTCTCCTCCTAGACACAGGCCCTGTTTCAGGGGTGGGACGTGGTCCTTCAGCCAGAGAATGATGCAAATCTGGCTACACTGACTGAAAGTATGCTGCAGAATAACAGAGTGCATTCGTGGGTGCTGACTCTCTGATTGGCCGTGCTGCTTAAATATCAGCACATTCCTGACAGGTTTGGCCCATGCCAGTCAGTGGTCTCTAACATGCTGCCCAGTCAGTCTGTGGGATAGCTCGTAGAAGTGGCCATGCCCAAAAATCAGCAGGGTACTGATTGCACTAGGGCTGTTTCTCCACACTTTAAGCATCTCTCCCCTGCTGTTCCAGAGGGCTTTGAATGTCCAGGCACCCTGCTATGCCTTTGCACTCTCTCCCAGACATCCAGGAAGTACTTCTGGCTTCCTGGCATGGAAGAAGCAGTCTGATTTCACACCAAACTTCACACCCACGTTATGCACAAGTGTCTGCATGGATCTGGCTTTTAATTCTTCTGATCTCAGTACTTCTCAGTCTCCTCTGTTTTTAGAGTGATGATGGTCCAATTCAATTGTTTTCTCTCTTACAGACCTATATTTAGAGACTGGAAAAAGTAGAGCAGTTTTGAACTGATGGATGGTAGTCCTCTCATACTTTTCATCAGTCTTTTCATCCTAGAGACCTTTCACTCCACCCTTACTGGAGTAAATGAAACATTTTCCCCTATGAGTCCCAAGTGAGTATAGTACCCCTTCCTGGATCTATAGGCTGGACAAAGAAAAGGAAACTTCAGCTATTGTACAGTTCATGGCATCCTTGCAGTACTGCTCTCTCTCTCTGTGTAATACTTATATCACATTTTCACTAAAGATTTTCCTGAGATCTTCTTTCTGGTGCTATTGCAGGTTACAAGTGAGTAAAATGCCATTGCAGAACATAAACACACCATATAAAGCAGTGATGAGTTTTTGTAGGCACTTCTTTCAGAGTTGCCTCACCAGGTACAGGGGAATTCAGAAATGCAAGTATTCTTTTGAGTGTGATTTCTTTAGATTTAGGTTAACCTAAAGTCTTAATTTCCAATTGTTATCATTCCTGGCTAACAGAGCAATGCAAGCAAAGGGGAGCCTTTCTCAATGGCCAGCTATCATGCTTATTTGTGCAACTTTTGTTCTCTCTGGCTGGCGGTGCTATAGAGAAACATGTGGTACCCCAGAACATTTTCTGAGAGCTACCACAGTGTCCCACTGGCTCTGGCTCTGCAAGGTACCTGTCCTTCTGTGGTGACAGCAGCAGGCACTGGGGATCTGTGTGCCCCTCTCCCTGCTGGATCTGAGGGTCTGATTCAACATCTGACTCAGAAATTTCCTTTCATGCTGAGATATACTTTGACTTGCAAGTGTAATTTGTTGAGAAGGGAGAGATGAAGATTAGGAGGGACATGTTTTTCTTTAAGTCCATAAGCAGCAAGAACAGTTTTGCCACTTAATCTCTCTTCTTTAAGAAGTCACAAGATAGTTTCTGTGTGGCAATACCCCACGTGTTATTCTCTTCCTCCAGAGGATAGCTTAATTTTGGAAAGATGCACCCGCAAGGACTAATAAATCAGTCAACTGCTTCACCAATTAGTTGCAGCACGAAGAGGACCTCTTGCAGCACCTCCACCTGAGCCAGTGAGCCCAATTTGTGACCAGCTCCTCCTTCACTTGAAGTTCCCTGTCTGACCTTTTAATCACCTTTTACTAGCAGACATTTAGCTGCTCGCTGCTGACTCAGAAGCTGCTATCTCAGCTGAGAGTACCCTGCTTTGTGAGTCATGCACTGTCTCTACAGGCAAACTGCTTAAAGAACAGGGTTGAATGTTGGCTGCTTTTGTGCTCCTTGAGCATCATGCTGCCAAGCAGATTGGAAAGTGTCAGCAAATGTTGCATTGTATATAATTATTTTTCTGGATATCCTTCTAATGCCACTCTAGCTCTATAAATAAATTAATGTTACTGTGATTCCAGTTTGTAGATGTGGCTGACAAAGAGGTGGGCAAGTCCTGCTTGCCAGCTAATCCTGTGACCCATGCCACTGTTGTCAGACAGTGAGTCATCAAAAATTTGCCAGATTTTGTTCGCTTAGGCTTCATTTTTCTAAGCCCTCCAAGTGGCCATAGCTGCTTCCTTGAGTGGCTGACTTCAGAGAAATGTCAAGATTCATAAACAGGCATTACAGATGAGCAGCACATAAGTAATGCCTGCCTATTCTGTGTGTTAACACCTAAGTTCTGCTGCTCATTTGTAGTCAAAATATAATGGCATTCAGCAATGGAAAAGGTCACAGCTCTGTCAGACTGATAGAGGAAACATTTTTATATACCCATGTATAATTTTTTTTTTCCCTGTTATGATAAACTGATGTCCTGGGTATATCAATCCTAAGCATTCATGGCAAGGGTAGATGTTGCATCTACCATACTGGAAACAAATATCTTAGAAAGTCTGATAAAGCAAACAGCTTTTAACACTGTGATGCAATTTTCCAAAACTAGGTAGAGGAAACAGTGAAGGATTATATCATCAAATAAATGTGTGTGCTTCTTGGAATTAGCTCCTGTAGAATAAAGTGCAGCTTTTTCTATCTAGTAATTGCCAGGCACCTAATTTTTCATCACTTCATGTGTAATTATAAAAATTAGTCTGCTGTAACCTCTGTGTACAAGCAAGGTGATTAGTCTGATGCCAGTCACGGTGGTCTTTGTTATACAACTATGCATGACAGATTAGATACCTAAAATATTGTGTATTTCTGCCAGGAAAGATTGTCCCTTACTTCAGGATATGATTTGCTCACCCAGATTTCACAGAGATCTTGTTGGGAATCAGGCTATGATTGTTTTCTGGTTTGTTAACATTTTTAAGTCTGATGTTTATCTCTGGAGAAGGATTTTTTTTCTTTTTTTTTCAAATGTGTCTAAAATTATGACAGTTCATTCCTTACATTTCAAACAGAAACTGGCAATAGCTGTTGTCAACAGCAAGCGTTAACAGCACAGAAAAAGCCAAATATTTGTAAAGACATATATAGAATTGCTGTGAAAAAATGTGATGGATTTGTAGGAATTCTTACCACTGAAGAGATGTGAGGCTACTTTCTACAGCGGTACCTGAAAGAGGTCCTCTTCTATGTTTATTAGAGATCCAGTTGATTCTTGCTATTCCATTAAATAACCCTGGTAAGCCCTGGCTTTGGATACAAGAAACTCCTCTATCCTCCAGCAGCAGCAGCTAGAAAGCAGCAGTGTTTTCTTTAGCTATAGGAGTGAGGATATGAAATTGATGTTCTTCCCCACTGTTGAGGGCAACCTGTCCCAAAGCTGGGTGAGGAGCAGAGTTCAGGTTGGGTGTCTGGTTCAGAGTTCAGGACTTGTCTGGTGATTCTCCAGTGCTGTCTGAGTCTGGAGATAGAGTGGGTAGTAGGGTGCTGCTCCTCTACTGGTTTGCTGCCTTCCTTCCATGACTCTCTCCACCTCCAAGGAGGGAGCTGAGAAGAGAGGAGAAGGCTTTTCTGTTTTTCTAATTATAAGCCTATCTTCAGTTTTCTGGAGTTTAATTTTGGTTACATATGACCTTAGTTCTGTGAAGTGGCTGTTCAGAACCTGCAGGTTTGGCCCCTGCTGTACGTGACCCTTTGGAGATGCCTTACTGCCTCCTTCAGTTCTAGAGAGAGGATAGCCATATCTAAGGTTAGATGGTATGAATATTCTTCTGAGATTTTTAAGATGGAGAGTGAATTATGGTTATGAAGCTTGTGTCGTTCAGTAGGGGCAAAGCCAGTAACACTGCACTGAGCCCCTGAATTTTGCTTGAGACCTGGCATGTCTTACTTTAAAAAGAAATCAAGCATCTATTTAAAGTCTGTAAGTGATGAAGAATACCCCACACCCCTGAGTAAGCTGTTTCAGTGATTAATTACCTGCTCTGTTAAAAATTCACACCTCATTTCTAATCTGAATCTGTCTAGCTTCAGCTTCCCAGTCTTGGATCTTTAATAGCAGGGAGAAAAAAAAGACATAAGATCCATCTGTGTCTCAGTGCAGCCCCTTGTAAATTGTGATCAAGCCACCTTTTAACCTTCTCTCAGATGAACTGCAGATATAAATATGCTTCTTGCTTCAAGGAATTTTTTTTCATAGCTCCAGTCATTTTTTATTTTTTTTTTTTTTTGCATTATCTCCACAAATTGACTTGGATGTATGCAGTAGCTCTCCCCAAGGAAGTGGGAGTCGGGTGCCTGCAGGACCAAAGAGCCCAGCCCCTCAGACTTCTCAGAAGAATGGCTTAGACCTGGGCAATCCCATGGAGTTGGACAGTTTTTCCCTCTGCCATGTGAGAATGAAGAATATTTCCTTTTTTTTCCCCCAGGATATCTTTTTATGGAGAGTTTATAAAATATTTTTGCTCCATTTGACAGAGCTGTCTTTGATGGGTTCATGCAGACATTTTCTCCACTGCATTCTTTACTTGCAGGTGGGAGAAACCACCTCACAGGTTTTCTGTATTTTTTCAGGAAAAATATTGGAAGTCCTTAATGTGCTTTTCAAAAATGTGTATGTTGTGGAGAGACAGATAGATCTATGAGCAAATGGGGAAAAAGGTAACATTAATCCTTTTCACACTCAGGCTTATCAAGTAATTGAATGTCCTCAAGCAGACACCATCAACATAAAGATGCAAATTACCTTCATTTTGTTCTGACAGACATTTAGGTGGGCTGATAGCCTCCTCAGGGATCTGTGACTGTGACTTTAGTTTAAAAGAGCCAGATGATAATTTTCTCTAATACATTTTGAATAAAGCACACTAGAATCTTGTAGGCAACAGTGAGGGCTGCCCCATGCTGTAGAGGTATGCATGTTAGCACTGTACATGGGTTTGCACTGTTCTTCATTTGGCTTTGCCAGCAGTGGCCAGGAAGAAGGAAGTTGCTATGCAGGTTTCAGCTATTGCATGCTTGTCCTGGGCTGGGCATGGCTATGTCAGGCTGCATTTTTAATGCTGTTTTCACCTGACCTCAGTAGCTCCAAGGTAGTGGGGTGTAGCTGCAGGCTTCTCACAGTTCTGTGGTGAGCACACACATGTCTCATCCAGCAAATGAGTGGTGCTGAGTGCAATTTTGGAGCTGACTCCTGTGTGAGATACATACAGTGGACAGGATATGCACTGGTATTAGCACTTCTTCATCTCCTAGGAATAGTAGGTACATAGCTACGCTACCCTTAGCTTCATGTCACTGATTATGCAAATCATGCCTGTGTTAGCTCATATTTGGCAAGAAATTTGCACAGATCGATGAACTTCATCTGAGACACCCGTGTGTTTTAGTGCAGGTGGAAAGCTGTCAGCCCCACTGAAAGTCTTTATGATTGCTCCCAGGCTTAGCATGTGCTGACCTCAGTGGCTTGAAGCTCTGCTTCACGTAAGCCAGGTAACACTTTAGCCATCCCCACCCCCTTGCATTTTGGTCCTTCCTGTTTATTGGCCACTGCCAAGTGTCTTGATGGATATAGGAAAGAGATATGTGGACTTTGATAAAACTGATTTCATGTTAGGGCTCTATGCATACACTATTTGGAAGGTAGTGGGATTTAAATCAGTGACTTGTAGTTGTTAAACTGATTGACTTCCTGACAGTGTTTGGTTATTAGATGTGCTTAGCTCTGCTTGTAAATTCTCTGGTTTGAGGTGGTGCCTTGCCTTTGCCTTTGCCTTTGCCTTTGCCTTTGCCATTCCCCTGCCATTCCCCTGCCATTCCCCTGCCATTCCCCTGCCATTCCCCTGCCATTCCCCTGCCATTCCCCTGCCATTCCCCTGCCATTCCCCTGCCATTCCCCTGCCATTCCCCTGCCATTCCCTTCCCTTCCTTTTTCTTAGACCTGAGATATCCACCATTTCAGTAAGTGCTACTTAAAACTAGATCATTAGCACAGCTCTGTTTTGCAGTCCAGGAATAAGTAACCTATAGGCAGAAACATTCACTACCTATTGACCTATTACTTCCTGTACCACTGAGTTCTATAGGACTGTTAAAACAGCATTAGATATTGGCTCAATTTCTCTTGATTTGTTGAGCAGGCTGTGGGTGAAACATTGATTTTATATAGCAGAGAGAAGCATAGGCTGGATACTTTTGCTCTGAAAGTCATTGTGACAGAGGGCATTAGATTCGACCTGCCATGATGAAGCCCTGACTTCTGTTCCCAGGCAGGTGTGAAAAGCCCTCTGGTAACGCTTGCAAATTGCAAAATATCAAGAGCTGCCTGGGGAAGAGGGCAACACAGAAGTAATGTTCTTCTGACTGGCAATTTGGTACCTAGGCCAAATGGTTTTCATTCCCTTGTCAGTACCTGAGATTGTGTCTGAGCCTTGAGGAGAGGTGACATGCCTGTCAAATGCACAAATCATGGAAGGTATGTGAAGTCTGATGGCCTTGCAAGGACTGCACTTGGAGAGCCAGGAGCTGATCATGTAACTGCTGAGTTCACCCTGGGGCGAGGGAGGAAGGACCTCTGTGAACATTTGGTCAGCCCCTTTCTGTAGTTTGTTAACACCGTGTCTCAGTGTCAGCACACTGCACATGGCTGTCTTCTGCAAATCCCCTTGGATTTCCTTTACATGTGGTAAGTGGGAACCAAATGAACAGGCTGATCTTTTTGTCAGAGTTTGGCTGAATTGATTTTTGCATCGACTGCAAACTGGGGTGTGCAAACACAGCACATTTTGTGTGCTGTGATGAAATGGCTTTATCTATACATTCTCAGATGCATGTGGAGAGATGATAAACTAAGTTTTAGACTACTTACCTAGAAAATTGTGTTTGCGACTGGAGAAGGAGCTTCCTAAATGACACTGTGAAGTTCATGATGAACAAAGATCAAGGATTTAGGATATCACTCCTTATGGATATTTCCACAGCTTGCCTCTTCACCCCTGCTCTTTATAGCATGTCAATCTTCCCTTCTTGCTCAGATCCACCAGTGCACAGCCCAAGGTCAAACATTTCAGTGATCAGAGGTCTAAGTATGGGGTAGAGATTTATGGGGTTAAGACCCAACTGCAGAGCACAGATACTTGGCCTGCTTAAGTTTGCTGCCTTTACCTCAGAGCTGGGTGAAGGCACTGCAGAGTCATCTCAAGGGGAAATGTGTTTACACGGAAAGGGCTGACTGTGAAAGTAGTGGTGTGATGTGGATCAGGTGGGGCTTGAGTCCTTCAAAGCTCTTCCCCTGCCTTGCTCTTCAGTGTGCACAGGGAGCACGCTGGTGATTGCTCACCCAATGCACCCTCCTGCTGGCTGCACATAGCAGGTAAATCCCCACCTTTGGCTCTGAGCTCACCATTCTTCTTTATGTATTCCTATCAGTGTCTCCTCTTGGCTCACTGAGTTGTCTACCATGACATACAGCAATGTCTCAGTTTTGAGACAATATTACTGCCACAGTCCCTCTGGCTGCAATGACAGAAGAATGTCCTGTTTAATGGAGCCAAAGTGCTGAGTGGTTGAAGGAGCTGCTCTTGTATGCATCTTTGCTCCTTGCTGCCCATTGTGTTTGGGCATCTTTTTTTGGTTTTGGAGCTAAGCCTCATGGATGTCTCTAAAAGTAAGTGACAGGGATGAAAAACAGGTACTTCCTTTTTAAAATCTTTTTCACTAAACATGTAGAAGAAGGGAGGGGGTACTGACTACAACTCATAAGTTGTTGACTTGATGAGAATGAAGCGACTGCCAGTGACAGAGGAAGAGATGTTAGCCATTCCCATTTCAAACCCTTTGTTCATTTCACACCCATTTCATCCTGGTGGCAATGTCTGCTGCCAAAAGAGAGCAAACTGGTTAAAAATCAGTATTGCCCCCCCTTCTCTTCTGGTGTTCTATGTCCAAAACTGTTCTCATCCTGAACTGCTGTGGCAGAACGAGGACAAGGCTTATTACTCATCCCCTCTTCTTTACCTATCTTAAAATGCTTTCGGGTTCATTGATCATCATGAAGAAGGACACACACTCATACAGTTGTAAGGTAAGAGGAAAAAAGAAAGGAAGGAAATACCTTTCCAAGCTGGGACTTGACAGTGGCAGACAGCAACGTAGAGTAGAGGAGGTGTATTTTGGTCAACTAAGCCATATTTCTGTGAATCACCTTCCCTTTTTCATTCAATCCCATTCTTCTCCAAGAATCCATCAACAAACTCAATAACTCAACAAAAACAAACCATATATCTGCTTGAGAGCAGACCATTAAGTCTGTAGCATCCTGCTTGCGAGCTGTATAGCTATGGATTGGTTCCATGTAGTTAGGGATCCTGCCAAAGACTTTTCAGTAGTGACTAATGATTCTGTGTGCATCAGTTTTTGGCACCTGAACACCCACCCCCTGAAAGTCTCATTCATTATACATACTGTTATAGAACAGGCAGCCTAGTCCTGTCTCATCAGGGCAGAACTCTGGTTTGCAGGGGGAACAGACTGAGGTTTCTCTCTGCTTGTGTTTGCCGAAAGCCTTCCATAAATAGCATTTCCCTGATGCACAAACCCTCAGAATTCATTTGGATAACTGTATAGTCCTTATGGTAAATTCAGTGTTAGGAATGTGGAGCATTAGAACAGATTTTTTTTTTTTTCAGCAGAACTGGCAAAATTTTATCTAAATGCCACTTCATTTTAAAAATATCCTTTCATCTGAGTTGTTTGAGAGATGTTTCTCTGGGTTGTTTGCATAAACGTAGCTATTAAGAACAAAGCAGGGTGGGTTGGAGAAAACCAAAACAATCTTTCTTGCTCATCCCTCTCTTACCAGCAAGACAACATGATTTTGCACAGCTCTTTGCCAAATGTTTTTCTAAATACCAACACTGCTGGAATTACTGGGAAATCCAGCACTCTATGCATCAGAGCCAGGAACATAACTCAGGTGATTTGAGTCCACTTCTGCAGATGCAGATACTCTGATGTGACAGAAACAAAGAAGAGTCTGATCCATCTTCCTATGTTTCAGCTTTACTACCAAACCCAAATGTATGTCTAGAAAGTTGGTGACTTCATGTTGCATAAAAGTGTATGAGTCTGAGAGGTGGCTGGCAAAGGCCTTCTGTTGAGTCATGAGGTTCAGAAAGAACCACCTTGCTCTCTAAACTCATCAGAGAGAAGTGTATATGAGACAGGATCCAATCCCAGCCCCAGATTTGGTGAATGGTTTATATCTAAAGGATTATCTGCGTGAAGCCACCTATTAGAGTCAATGTTTTTGCCTGCTCAGAACCCCAAAAGGACTTGCACTGAGAGTTGTGCAAAGCTGAAAGCTACATTGCCTGCTTTCAGAGCCACACCAAGGGCCTGCACTGAGACAGATGCACAAAGTTATAACAAGAGGGAATTTACTAAGACAACAGATATAACAGGTTCAGAATTGCTGATGATAAATGCACTTACTGCACATATTCGAGCTTGAGTTGGTAATGCCCAGGTAAATATCTGACCAAATCAGAAGCACAAGTCTTACCAAAGAGGCATCCCTGTTTGGGGGTGGGGGGTAAGAGGGATTCTGGCCCGTTGACCCATTAGATACTTGGAATTTTCTTCATTCCCAAAACAGAGGATTCTAAAGGATAATTTTATGCCTATTAAGAAGGTGGGACTAGGTTGTATGTTGTGTGGTAGTTGGTTCTTAGCAGGCTAAGAATTTTTAATTAATAAAGAAGGGGTAGGAAGAGCCAGCGTTGGCTATAGATGCAAACTCCTTCCCTGGTTTTGATTCAGACTCTGGATCTGTATCCTTGAGCCGTGTTAATGCAACCTCAGGCCATGGAGCTTTCAGTCCTTTCCAGCAGTCATCCTAATTGCCTATTTTAAGACTTTCAGTTGTGGTAATAGTCTGGTCCAGTTGCTGGATCTGTCAGATCATAAAGCTTCCAGCATCTGTTCTGTGTCTTGACCAGACAAGAAAGTTGTGCATTCCTCCACCCCTGCTCCCTGTCAGGTAAAAGATAGGTGCACTAAATTAGCCTGCAGTCTTGTCCAAGGCTGGTATAAGATGAACACACTAATTGGCTTGAATGGACAAAGAAATTTGTGCTCCTACATTTCAGTAGACTGCATGCTGGGAAGCCCATGGCTTTGGGTTGCCTGCTGGCCAGCTTGGACAAGGCCTGTGAGTGTGAGAGGGAAGGTGGTGCCTCCAAGCAGGATCTGTTATTAATACCAAACAATGTTGCTTCCCTGGGATCCACAACAACCCAGGTGTAACAGGCCCGGGGTAACATCAAAATTTATTTTGTTTTGGATCCGCATGACAAAGTCCAACCGTAGAAGGGTCGGGTGCAAGCAGACTTTATTTGACAATTGTCACAGGCAAAGTGATAGAACCAGGTAAAAAAAAAGGGAGAGGAAAAGAAGATATGAGAGAGAGAGAAGTGAGAGAAATGGTAGAGAAAAAGGGTAAGAAAGTGGGAAGAAAGAACGAGAGAGACTGAGAGAGAGAGAGAGTCAGCACCAGGGGTGCAGCTGCCCATGGAGTTTTTTCAAGATGTGGCTGATCCTGGGCAGGGCCTGATGCAGACAGGGGTGGGTGAAGAGCCGACCAAACAGCCACAGCATGGACAGCCCCATAGATACCCCTGAGTCCCTTTTGTTCCCAAGGGGCAGCTGTCAGTCAGGTGCCACAGAAGCCAGGGACATTGGCATCAGAGCCATGGCAGACAGGCTGCCTGGAGGGGGGGAGCTGCTGCAGAAGGGTGCAGTCCCCCCACCACCCCCTCATCAGTTCTTATCTCCTTACAGGTGTCACCCCCTGCTCAGCTATGGCCAGGCCAGGTACATTAGGATCTTCCTCCACCCTAGCCAAAACTATTCACTTTAGAATTGTCCTTTTGAGGCAAATGCCAATCAGTGAGATCAGCAGACTCTCACGCCAGGTCTCAAGACCCTCTGCCTGGCTTACATCCACTTATCTCCTAGAGTTTCCATGGTAGATGTAAACTTGTGGTAAGTCCTTCTTCCCTAGGGTGGTGTCATTGTGGTTTTGTTCATATTCGTGAGGTGCCCCCAGCCCTCTCTGCCTGGAGTGGAACTGTAGAGCCTGAAAGTCAGGGTCCATTTTGCAGTGAAACCACGCTGCAAGAACATTGTTATATTAGGTGAAAGATGCTCAGACAGCTCAGAATGAAATTCGCTAGCTAGGTCTCTTACATAAGTTTAGTGAGGAATAGCCAGTGTTTTTGCAAAGCTGGTTGATAATTATCAGCTGAGCTTGACATTTCTGCTAATGGATTGAAACAATTTATTGTACTGTGGAGGGGACCTTCTGTGCAGAGAAGCCAATTTCACTTTCAGTTCCAGGTGGAAGATAATACCCCGCAGTATTTCTAGAGACATCTTCATTTAAAGTCAAAGGTAATTTAAAACATATTTCAAATTCTTGCAAATCTTTGGTCTACTGCCTGGCCAAAAATACAGTTATTTACTTACCTCTGTGATTAAGCTGGAAGCATCTCTTACTCTCTGTGCAAGAGTTGTTACTCTTTAGGGAGATAAGGTTTGAGTTTTTGAGTTCTCACCATCATTAATTCTTTTTATAAACTCCCCTCAATGAAATGCACTTTGAAACTGCACACATTGCACTTCTTTTTCTTCACCTCAAACCCTGCATACTCTGGTCTGCAGATCATGTCTGGTGTCTCATTCCCCATACAGAACTGTGGTGTTTGACTGAGGGCTTAATTTTGATCCTTCCAGTAGTGGGAAGGGAAGGAAAGTCTTCTAAAATGTTAGATTATTGCCATAGAATGATTTTTTTGTTTGTTTTGTTACTGTTCATGATATTCAGAAAGACCCCAAGCCTGATGGCTACAAGGGAATTTTAAAGTTCAACTTAAGCAAAATAAATGTTTCAGTGGGAGGAATGTTTTGATTTGAAGTGGATGTAAACCTATTGGATAATTATGGAATAAATGTCTGTTCCATATTCCTGCCAAGCTACTATCTATTTTTACCAACTGGTGAACTGCCTTGCTGGGATCTCAAGGCTATTGAAAAGCAAAAACCAAGGAGTCTTGGCAAAACATTAGGTGTATAGTATATTTTAAATGAAAGTATTACTTTTTAAAAAAGTATTACTATTTTTAAAAACTCCATAGACTTTTGATACACCAAGATATCTTTACTAGACAGTTAACAGTAAAAGATTTTTCTGTGTTTGTGTACTTAATTTTGCATGAATTTTCATTGCTGCCATGTTCAATCACAATGCCTAACTTTTAAAAATACAATTATTTCCTTGAAATTCTTGCTGTCCCCAACTCTTTCAAGCTTTGCTGTACAATATTTATGCCTAAGGACAAATTTGATTTATGATCCTTTAGAGCAACATAAGCAGTCCTTTTCTGTTCACACAGTGTTTATTATTGCCTGAGTATGTCTACTACATGGGCAGATTTAACTGACGTTCCATGAAAGAAGGCAACTGGGCAGAAAATGTCATTCTTGGCTCCACATGAAAAAGAATCTTTTCTTTTTCACTGGAAATTCCTACAAAACAAAGACTTGAACCAAACCTCTTGTCTTTTTGTGTGTGATGATACATCTTTGACTCTGCCTGGGCAGTTCTGGCTCCCTCCTGTGAAGGTCTGTGACAAAGCAGCACTGTCTCTTTTTGAATGTGAGATACATAAAACAGTTGCACAATGTTGGCAGAAGAGTTGGGCCAAAAGAATTACCTGTATCATTCAAATTACAGTTCTCTTCCAGATGTGGCTAGTTGGTCAGATCTCAAAAAGCCTGCTGCTTGCCCAAAAGAATGTCTGTCTTTCTGTCTTTCTGTCTTTCTGTCTTTCTGTCTTTCTGTCTTTCTGTCTTTCTGTCTTTCTGTCTTTCTGTCTTTCTGTCTTTCTGTCTTTCTGTCTTTCTGTCTTTCTGTCTTTCTGTCTTTCTTTCTGTCTGTCTCTTTCTCCCTTTCTTTTCCTTCCTTCCTTCCTTCCTTCCTTCCTTCCTTCCTTCCTTCCTTCCTTCCTTCCTTCCTTCCTTCCTTCCTTCCTTCCTTCCTTCCTTCCTTCCTTCCTTCCTTCCTTCCTTCCTTCCTTCCTTCCTTCCTTCCTTCCTTCCTTCCTTCCTTCCTTCCTTCCTTCCTTCCTTCCTTCCTTCCTTCCTTCCTTCCTTCCTTCCTTCCTTCCTTCTTTCCTTCCTTCCTTCCTTCCTTCCTTCCTTCCTTCCTTCCTTCCTTCCTTCCTTCCTTCCTTCCTTCCTTCCTTCCTTCCTTCCTTCCTTCCTTCCTTCCTTCCTTCCTTTTCCTTTTCCTTTTCCTTTTCCTTTTCCTTTTCCTTTTCCTTTTCCTTTTCCTTTTCCTTTTCCTTTTCCTTTTCCTTTTCCTTTTCCTTTTCCTTTTCCTTTTCCCACAATACATTTTGTCACAGAACCATCCTTAACATCTAGCTTCCAGGAGTTCAATTTCATATATTTCTGCTGGTGACAGATTATAAGGAACTCAGATGTGAAGCCTTTTTTTTTTTTTTTTTTTTTTTTTTTTTTTTCAGTAAAGAGGATTAGCTAGACAAATCAATGACCAAAGGAGATGATGGATTCACTGTCCCTTGAGATCTTCATAGCCAATCTGAGTGCCTTTATGAATGGTAATCACAAATGGGTTCCTTGGCTCTGTGGAGGGGTAACTGGGTGACACTGTGGCTTGCATTATGAATGGGCTGAGCACAGTTGTTCCAAGTTCTGGTGCTGAGATCTAGGAGCTAAGAAGGCTCCCAGGGGAGCTATACCTTGTCCCCTGTCTGGAGCATCACTTTGCTGTCATAGGGCCACCAATGCCTGTCAATGCCACCAAAATCTGTCGGTCTATGGGGAGAAAGTGCCCAGATGCTGGGAACAGCACTGGAGGCTTTGGGGCCAGGGAGGAGCCAAAGGACTGTGTAACTGGGACTGATCTGCCCTGTGTGGATGTGTTAGTTCCCTCCCTTCCTCAGAAATCACGTCACCCATCTTCATTCCCCGACAGCTGTTCTTACTGCCTCGGCTTCGTGTTGTCCCCACCTGAGCTTTTTTGTCTTCTCTCTTTCCACTTTTTTTGTGTTCTGTCCTAAATCATCCCACTTTCCAAACTGATACAACTTTTCCTTCTTCCATGTATCACACACTGCTCTTGTATCCCACCACTTCCCTCATTCTGTTTCTGTCTTACCTACCTAGACAGTAAACTCTCTGGGGTCCTGCTACCCTGTAGGTATTTGGTAGAGCTGGCTTTTAGGTTAATGCCATAGGGAATCACAGAAATATACATTATCTGACCTGTTTGTTCCAGCATGCACCAGGAGGAGTTGTGTGCTCAAAGCAGAGGTAGCTAGATTCCATTTATCTACATTAACTCTTGGATACATGCTCATTAATCCTTGGTTCTGTAGGTCCCACTGAAGAAAGTGTGATTAATAACAACAACAATTTACAAAGATTTTTATTTTATAGCAAAAAATCAGAAAATAAAAGTTATAAAATGTATTGTTTAGATCATAAGGCTGAAACTAATGCTGTAAAAAGCTCTTAATTTTCTATAGTTCTGTCTTTTGCCGTTGAACAAAGGTTTGTTTTTCAGGTCACAGTTTACACCTGGAGCCACCAGCAACACAAGACCATTCTTCTCAACACCATCTGCTGTCCTGTTCATCTATCAATGGGGAAGGGAGCAGTTTTGAATATGCTGTTGCATTCTAAAGAATTTCCTTGCTGAAGCAGAAAGACAGAACAAGTACTACATCATGGCCAGCTGGGGTCTAGCTCTTCTTTCCTCTGAGCATGAGGAATATTGACCATATTTTCTCCATCAAGTAGATGGAGAAAGCAAAACATTGTCATCAGATCTCAGCAATCTGATCTCACCCTTGCCAGTCCTGGGCCATGCATCTCTGCTGCACCAGCCTCTACTTACCCACCCCTCCTTGGTGCCTCCTGGCTGCAAAGATGTGTGTTATCTCCCACTGAGGGGGACAAGGGACCTGCACTAGTCAGTTTGGAAAAATAATTGACTTTGGTCTGATGATTGGCAATGTGATAATCATGTTTGTTAATTGATTTTCCTTGGTAGGAAATGAACTGTTTTAGCATTGCAAAATGTGGGTTAGAAAGGGAAAGAAAAGGAATTGCAGCAGGAAAAAGAGAGAAAGAAGGGAGGAAGAGAGGAGGGGAAAGGGAAGGGAAAGGGAAAGGGGAAGGGAAGGGAAGGGAGAGGAGAGGAGAGGAGAGGAGAGAAAAGGAAAGGAAAAAGGAAAGGAAAGGTAAAAGGAAAGGAAAGGTAAAAGGAAAGGAAAGGAAAAAGGAAAGGAAAAGAAAGGAAAGGAAAGGAAAAGAAAGGAAAGGAAAGGAAAGTGCTTTGGAAGTGGGGAAAATAATTTTCTTTTTCCAGATCCTATTAGCCACAGTGTCACAATTTGTGCCTGTGTTTCAGTGTCGCAGGATCAGTTCCCCAGCATTTGCTGTACATTCAGGATCTTTGATAATATTAAGAAAGATGTATGGGAGTCTGGAATAATGTTTAACTGCAGCAGGTAGGAGAGCACATGTCTTCTGGGGGAATTTGACTACAGCTTTATTTTTAGAGCTTTTAGAAAAGACCTTATCAGAGTGTTGTGTTAAATATATATTTTTTTAATGGCAAAAATTTAAAAGTAGATTTGGTTCAGATTTCCAGCCAAATGTAGTTCTGATCCTGATATTTAAATGCATGTGTACCCTGTCTGTGCATGCGACATTAATAAACATTTTGATATCTTTAAAAATATTTTCAGACCATGCTTCTGACATCAGTGAAACTTTCTCTGCACACTCAATTTCAAAATAAGCAAATGGATTTTGATCCTCATCAGATTTTTGGTGCATTGTACTTCCAAGCCTAAATGTAAGCAGGCTACATGAACTGTACAGGAAACAGGAATACACACCATTTAACTACAATCACCTATGGAAGATGGAGATGGAGACTGGTGTCTTTAGAGTCCCTCTACGGTCCTTGGAGATAGACTTATTACTCCAGAGATGATTCAAAGCATCTTGCTTTATTTAGGCACTTTGCAAGACTAGTCTTATAATTCAAGTGCAAAGACTCAGATGGTGTGAGTAGCCCTCCCTGTTTCAATTCCTGTGTGTAGGGCCCCCAGAAAATGGTTGTTGCCATGTACAGAAACAACGGGAATACTAACAGTACCAGAGGCTCCAACAAGGACTTTCTGCACCACCCAACAAGCTAAGTAACCTCCCCATCCCCATCCCCATCCCCATCCCCATCCCCATCCCCATCCTCATCCCCATCCTCATCCCCATCCTCATCCCCATCCTCATCCCCATCCTCATCCCCATCCTCATCCCCATCCTCATCCCCATCCTCATCCCCATCCTCATCCCCATCCTCATCCCCATCCTCATCCCCATCCTCATCCCCATCCCCATCCCCATCCCCATCCTCATCCCCATCCTCATCCCCATCCTCATCCCCATCCTCATCCCCATCCTCATCCCCATCCTCATCCCCATCCTCATCCCCATCCTCATCCCCATCCTCATCCCCATCCTCATCCCCATCCTCATCCCCATCCCCATCCTCATCCTCATCCTCATCCTCATCCTCATCCTCATCCCCATCCTCATCCCCATCCTCATCCCCATCCTTATCCCCATCCTTATCCCCATCCTTATCCCCATCCTTATCCCCATCCTTATCCCCATCCTTATCCCCATCCCTATCCCCATCCCTATCCCCATCCCTATCCCCATCCCTATCCCCATCCCTATCCCCATCCCTATCCCCATCCCTATCCCCATCCCTATCCCCACCCCCACCCCCACCCCCACCCCCACCCCCACCCCCACTCCCACCCCCACCCCCACCCCCACCCCCACCCCCATCCCCATCCTCATCCCCATCCCCATCCCCATCCTCATCCCCATCCTCATCCCCATCCTCATCCCCATCCTCATCCCCATCCTCATCCCCATCCCCATCCCCATCCCCATCCTCATCCCCATCCTCATCCCCATCCTCATCCCCATCCTCATCCCCATCCTCATCCCCATCCTCATCCCCATCCTCATCCCCATCCTCATCCCCATCCTCATCCCCATCCTCATCCCCATCCTCATCCCCATCCCCATCCTCATCCTCATCCTCATCCTCATCCTCATCCTCATCCTCATCCTCATCCCCATCCTCATCCCCATCCTCATCCCCATCCTTATCCCCATCCTTATCCCCATCCTTATCCCCATCCTTATCCCCATCCCTATCCCCATCCCTATCCCCATCCCTATCCCCATCCCTATCCCCATCCCTATCCCCATCCCTATCCCCACCCCCACCCCCACCCCCACCCCCACTCCCACCCCCACCCCCACCCCCACCCCCATCCCCATCCCCATCCCCATCCCCATCCCCATCCCCACCCCCACCCCCACCCCCACCCCCACCCCCACCCCCATCCCCATCCCCACCCCCACCCCCACCCCCACCCCCACCCCCACCCCCATCCCGTGCTATGAGCATGCTTGGCTCTGCAGGGCTTTCATGAGCTGCTCTCGTTAATATTTCCAGGACACCCTCAGACCCCAGGAGGAAAGGTGGGAGAGAATAGGAAATATTTTTACAGCAGACAGCTGCTTGATTTCTCTCCTCTTACAGGAGGTGATGAGCATGGTTTGTAAGGGCTGGGCAGGAGGAGGGATGTGTGTAAGCTCAGCTGGTGCCTTCCTCTCTGCCAGCAGACAGGACCTTGACTCTGGGAGGTGCCAGAGGTGGCTGTGGCTGCCCTGTGTGAGGCTTTTCTCTAAATAGAGTAGGAAAACACAGCTTGGGCACACCATGAGACAGACAAGATCCATCTGTGAGTCCCTGCCCCACAGTGCTGCTGTGAATGGGCTGTATGCCCTGGGAGCCCTTTAGCACGCTGCGTTTGAGGGGTGCCAGGGGAAAAGTAGGACTGCTGTGCAACTACATCCCTCATCCCACTGCACAGGGACAAAGCTAATGAGTTTGGTGTCTCTGCTATAGTTTCTAGCAGAAAAAGATGGTGGCTGCTCTTGAGCTGCATCTGCACCGACACTGGGGACTAAAAAATACCAGGTGAGGGGCACATTGAAATTCATCTTTTAGTGCCTCAGGCTTGTAAGTAAGTCTTTTACTCTTGGAAGTCCCCTGAGCACAAGAGATGACTCTGCACCCAGCAACAATCCTTGCTGCAGAGTAGAAGGTGAGTTGTATATTTTTTTGCTGTTTTCAGCCTCTCAAACTTTCATTTTTATCAGCTGACTGTGAAAGGTATTGCTTGTCTCTGAAGCAGCATGGGCAGACTCACACTGAAAGACTTAGCTCTCCTCTGAAAGGGTGAGTGGGAGGACTGGCACAGAGTTGAGCTTGATTAGTATTGAGCGTAAGTTTTTCCTTGACAAGTCTTTGGCACATTTCTGATCGTTTACCTCTTCTCTCTGCCAAGTCCTTGCAAGGCTTGTACTGAATGTCCAGTGCCAAACAATCTTTTTAAATATTAATCACTAAGAAAGCACATAAATTCTATGGTTCAAAAACTGTGTATGTGTCATTTGATCCAAACCAAAACAACTTGGGGGCATGCTTGTTTTCTTGTTTTCAGTGGTTTAGAGGTTTTCCCTCTCTCTTGTAAAACACTTATCCATGCAGACCAGGTTATGGCTGGCCCTAGCTTGTGTATAAACAGGTGCAATTTTGCCATTAACCTTGTGCTCTGGCCAGCTTAACTCACAGCCTTAGTGCTAATATGGATGGCAAGAATGAGCAGAGTTGGAAAAGCCTTCTTGGATGAGGCTTTTCGTGGGTCACACGATATCTGCATCAATGGTAACTTCTTGCTCTCACTTTACTCCTGAAGAAAATGACCCCAGGAGACAAAGGACTTTTCTTTGTGTTGGTATCAAAAAACAAGAAGCAAGGGTGACATGAATGCCCATAGTCTTTATTTTGGTGTTGCTTTTCTTAGGAGTGAGTTTTTATCAGATACCCGAGTCTAAGAAAAGGTTTGAAAATGGCAAAAAATATGAGAACTCTTTGGTCCTTTCTTTTCTCAAACAAGCAGCCTTCCTGATTCACCTGCCCTGGCCCTGACTCTCACCTGGTCTGTTGGTGAATAGGTTTGGCTTCCTATACTATTTTATCAAAGAAAAAGACTTTTTTTTTCTGTTAGTTTTATATGAGAGGGAAGAGCCATCTTGTGAAATTTCACTGTGAGCATTATAGCTGAGCAGGGTTTACTCTGGTCAAGATGCATCATTTGTTCTTCCAGTGTGGGGAACTTTGTAAAAATAAATAAATAAAAGGGTGAAATGGGTAAACTGATTCTTCCTTCACTGGATGGGAATGTATCCACTGCACTCAGCTGGTAAATAGAAGACACTGGTATTTTTGCCTTTTCCTCTTTTAATTCAGATCTGTCAGCTCTGAGTCTCTGGTACTTCTTGATGGTGAGATCTGAAGGCAGAGATGCAGCTGACCTGAAGCACTTACAGCCGTACCAGAGTAGGAAGGAGGAACCTGCAAGTAACTGGCCCAGTTCTGTGAGTCACTGCTGCATCTTGTCACGAGCCATTAAAAACAAGGTCAGTTACTCTGACACCTTCTCAGAGTTGGGTGTCAGGCACTCAGGCTTGAAAACTTTGGGGCCATGGTGTGCCACCTGCACAGACAGTGAGCAGAGCGATGTAGATCAGGGGTTCTTAATCACTTTTCTTATATTCCTATTTCAAGGACAATATTCAAATATATTTCAAAAAGTTCCTCTGAGGACACAACAGAAATCTCTAGCCTATTCCCTTTATTTCTGGGATTCTTTTTCCATAGATAATAAAGTTTATTTCTTCTCTGTGTGGGCAATTTCTGTCACAAGATGTGAAGCCATTTCAGCCTAGTTTTGCAAAGACAAGTGCAAATTATATAACTGAATAAGAGAACATGGATTCCCCTGCCTATGTCATCAGCCAGTGTCAGAAATCTGCCAGAAAGTACCAGAAATTCCCATCAGGTTTGTCACTGTTTAACTCTGGATGGGCAATTAAATGACCAACAGATCCTCTCTATTAACCCCTCTCCCCCTATAGGAAAAGGAGAGAGAGTAAGGGAGAGAGACCTATGGGTTGGAAACTAAACTACACAGCCTTAATGAAACAGTAATGGTGAAAAAAGAAAATACTGAAATGGGTACAAATATCTACCAAACTCCATACAATCCACTCCAGTCCATTAATGCTCACATCACTATCATGTCTGCAGGGCAGCCCTGGGAAAGTCCTGGGATGGGCTCCTGGAGTCAGTGGCAGATGGGAGCTGGGGGCAGGAACACACAGATTCAGGAGGGCATGGACCAGGATCAAAAGCAGACAAATGGACAGAATCCTCCCAGGAAGACAGCCGTGGGTGAAGAGAGCTTGGTGGTTGCGATCCTTCAGATTTATATGGACCATGATGCATATGGGATGGAACAGTTCTCTTGGTCAGTTTTGGTAACCTACCTGGCCTGGTCCTCCTTGTAGAAGGGTTGCAGGTGTGATCCCTTTAGTCCTTTTTAGTTTCTGGAGCATGTTTTTCAGAACTGAGCAGTGGCCTTGGTTCTGCATATCATTCTCCAGCAATAGCTATAAACATCGAGTGCTATCAGTCTTAGAAGCAGATACTGACTCAAAAACATGCTGTTAATTTCAGAAAGTACAGTTATGTAGAAGAGACTTAACTGAAAAGTAAATATACTAAAAAGAAAATTGGTTGTCTCCTGGCTCAAGCCAGGGCAAAGTCGGAGAAGTCATCTTGATTAAAACTTGCCTTTCTCCCACTGGCCTGTGAAACCTCAAGTTCTCTTTTCATTTTCCAAACATTCATTTCAGTTCACATTGATGATGTAGCAGAAGTTGCTGCTTTCAGGAAAAATACCTTGTTAACCACTTTCAAAATATATGCATTTTGAAATTAATTTTTGTTTGGCTTAAGAACAAAATCCAGGGTTTTATAAATGTCACCTTTCCAAAAATGTTTAGGTGGGCAAAATTTATAAATTTTTATTTTCAAAGCCCAGAAATGTGTTTGGTCCTTTCCTTTCCTTTCCTTTCCTTTCCTTTCCTTTCCTTTCCTTTCCTTTCCTTTCCTTTCCTTTCCTTTCCTTTCCTTTCCTTTCCTTTCCTTTCCTTTCCTTTCCTTTCCTTTCCTTTCCTGTCCTTTCCTTTCCTTTCCTTTCCTTTCCTTTCCTTTCCTTTCCTTTCCTTTCCTTTCCTTTCCTTTCCTTTCCTTTCCTTTCCTTTCCTTTCCTTTCCTTTCCTTTCCTTTCCTTTCCTTTCCTTTCCTTTCCTTTCCTTTCCTTTCCTTTCCTTTCCTTTCCTTTCCTTTCCTTTCCTTTCCTTTCCTTTCCTTTCCTTTCCTTTCCTTTCCTTTCCTTTCCTTTCCTTTCCTTTCCTTTCCTTTCCTTTCCTTTCCTTTCCTTTCCTTTCCTTTCCTTTCCTTTCCTTTCCTTTCCTTTCCTTTCCTTTCCTTTCCTTTCCTTTCCTTTCCTTTCCTTTCCTTTCCTTTCCTTTCCTTTCCTTTCCTTTCCTTTCCTTTCCTTTCCTTTCCTTTCCTTTCCTTTCCTTTCCTTTCCTTTCCTTTCCTTTCCTTTCCTTTCCTTTCCTTTCCTTTCCTTTCCTTTCCTTTCCTTTCCTTTTCCTTTCCTTTCCTTTCCTTTCCTTTCCTTTTCCTTTTCCTTTTCCTTTTCCTTTTCCTTTTCCTTTCCTTTCCTTTCCTTTTCCTTTCCTTTCCTTTTCCTTTCCTTTCCTTTTCCTTTTCCTTTCCTTTCCTTTCCTTTCCTTTCCTTTCCCTTGGTTTTGATAATTTTCACTATTTTGTGACTGGCCAGTAGTGGTACTCAAGTCATATGTGTTGCTCCTGTTAATTTATTGTAATGTAATAGTAGAAATGTTCTATTCTTTTTACATTTTGTCTAGAAATAACTTATCACAGGGGTAGCTATGTGGGACTGAGAATGTGCAATAAACTTTTCAACTAGAATTTAAAATATTTAATTTTAAAATATTACATGGAAAAGCAAATAAAACCAGGCATATTTTATGTAATACCAATTTTAAACCAATGTCCTTTCTGATGAGAAAATGCTGCAATCTGACATTTTGGTGAAGTTTGGTTCCTTAGTCTCTTTTTAGCAGCTGCATTTCAAAGACATAGGAAAGCATTATGGTACTTTGGAATTTAATAGGTGGTGGGTTTTTGTTTTTTTTTTTTGGTTCTAGGCACTTGGTTTTGCTTAAGAATCACCGATGTAGTTAAAGCAAAGGGCATAGAAGTGGAGATAATGCACATCTATTTTTATCCTGACTTCTGTATCTACATTGTCTGGTTAGTTTACATTCTGATCGTAAAGCAAACTTCGGGCTGCCAAGGGTGATGGAGTCAACTAATGCTGTGGTTCAGCTCTGAGATACAGCTATTCACTTCTTCTGGAAACTTGGGAGCATATCATGTCATCCCATATTTAGGTCTGCAGACTTGTGCTTTCCTTTGAGACTAACTTTGACACAGTACATAGAACCACAGAATCATTTAGGTTGGAGAAGACCCTTAAAATCAATCAAATCCAACTGTTAAGTTAAGCACACTGTAAAGTCCACCACTAAACCATGTCCCTAAGCATCACATCTGCACATCTTTCAAACACCTCCAGGGATGGTGACTCTACCACGTCCCTGGGCAGTCTGTCCTAGTGCCTGACAACTCTTTCAGTAAAGAAATTATTCCTAATATCCAATCTAAGGCTCCCTTGGTGCAACTTGAGGCCATTTCCTCTTGTTCTATCACTTGTTACTTGGGAGACCAACCCCCACCTGGCTACAATCTCTTACCAGGCAGTTGCAGAGAGCCACAAGGTTTCTCCTCAGCCTTCTTTTCTCCAGACTGAACAACCACAGTTCTCTCAGCACCTCCTTGTAAGAATTGTTCTCCAAAGTCCTCACCAGCTTTGTTGCTCCTCTTTGGACACAGCTCCAGCATGTCAATATCCCTCTTATAGTGCGGGGCCCAAAACTGAACACTGGATCCAAGATGCTGCCTTACCAGTGCCACGTACAGGGGCACTATTAACTCCTTAGTCCTGCTGGCCACACTATTTCTGATATAAGCCAGGATGCTGTTGGCCTCTTTGGCCACCTGGGCACACTGCTGGCTCATACTCAGCTGGCTGTTGATCAAGCATTGTCCCCCTCCCCGAGGGTCCTTTTCCAAAGGGCAGTTTTCCAGCTACTCCTCCCCAAGCCTGTAGCTTTGCCTCAGGTTGCTGTGACCCAGGTGCAGGACCCAGCACTTGGCCTTGTCAAGTCTCATACAGGTGGCCTTGGCCCATCAACCCAGCCTATCCAGGTCCCTCTGTAGAGCTTTCCTACCCTCAGGCAGATCAACACTCCCTCCCAGCTTACTGTCATCTGCAAACTTACTGAGGGTGTTCTTGATCCCTCATCCAGAAAACTGGCCCAAATACTGAGCCTGGGGGAACACCACTGGACGAATGTATGATTGGAATAATGATTTTAAAAACTTCAGAGAACCTTGCTGAGACTAAGGAGCATGGCTGTATTTCTAAAATTATCCGTGTCTGAGGGTATAAAGAGAGGAGGGGAGAAAGGAGTGGAATTAGTCACAGTAATGTCAGCTTTGGGTTAAATCCGAGTGAAATCCAGTGAAGAATTTCAGAAGCTTTGTGTTTTCCAAGGGCTGTACATTACTCCTTTGGATACATTAAGTCCTGTAATTTTTTGACATCTCCAAGATCCCCATGTAAATTTAAAGGAGCCAACATCCACTCACCTCCACTGCCCAGCTGAGACATTTTGCTCTCTGATATCCTTCCAGTGGCTTGACCTGTGTGTCTCAAGCAGGGGCTGATTACAGATAGAGTAACTTGCCTGGCAGGAGTGGTAGAATTTCAAGTCCCTGGCAGGAGAAGAGGAACTTGGAATACTTGAGAGTAAGGGGCATCTGGGGCTGGCCATGGCTTTCAGAGGGCTGAAGTGCTCTGGCCCCAGCCTCAAACATCCTAACAGTGCAGGGAGAGCCTGCAGTTCTGGCTTTTGAAAGCTGGGACCCTTCCAGGCCCTGAAAGCTTCTCACTTCAGCCAGCAACATGATGTCAAGGAAGAGATAAAGAACCACCTCCCCTCTCCACCCCCTCCAAGTAGGCTAAGTGTTGATCTCTTTAATGTCTCTGGTGTCTTGTCACATTGCAAATGCTGTCACTACACCCGGCTGGGATATTTTCAGTGGAAATACCTAAGGAGAAATAAGAACGATTTTGGTAAAAATAAATATCCAGATCTCAGCCTTCTTTGCATTGCAATGTGATGGGAATTGGAAAAAGGCGTGAAAGAAAGAGCTTGTTTATACAGGAAGCTGCTGTGAAGCAGGACAGACCAAGCTTTACATATCTATGCTGCTCTGCCTGAGCTGTTTCCAGGGTTGGAGTTAGTCATTTGGAAACCACCTGCAGTATAAAAAAACATCCTTTCTGCTAGGACTTTCTCTGCAAATCTCTCACCAGCACTGCCATGAGACAGGCAGCACCTTTCCCTTGACCCTCCATGGTATAGTGCAGACTTCCTCATCCCATTAGCCAACATCTACTTTAGTCAATTAAAAATTATCTGTGCCTTGCTCCACTACAAGGTTGGAGTTGCATGTGTGTGCACATACTTTGCAAGTCACAGCATATCGTGCCTTACTGATGCTGCTGCTGTATATCTGCAAAATAGGCATATAGTCCCTGATAAACAAGGGAGATGGAGCTAGGGCTCAGGTAAATGAAAGCTTGATTTGTCCTCTTGCTGCACATATATTCCTCAGAACCATCCTCCATTTGAAAAGGGTCTGATAACCACAGGTGGGCATCTTGGCTATTAACAGGAGCTTGCTTCCAAGAAGAATAATAGAATTGTTTTGGTTGGAGACGACCTCTAAGATAAATCAAGTCCAACTGTTAACCTAGCACACTGAAGCGTACACCACTAAATCGTGTCCCTAAGCACCACATCTACATTATTTCTTAATACCTTCAGTGATGTTGACTCAACCACTTCCCTTCCAGTGCCTGACAATGCTTGCAGTAAAGAATTTTTTCCTAATATCCAACAAAACTCCTCTGGTGCAACTTGAGGCCATTTCCTCTGGTGTGAGTCTGTGACCAACTTGCAGTGGCGAGGGGATGGTGATCCAGGCCATGCCAGCTGCTCTGATTACTGCGTGGTAGTGTTCTCCCAGATTGCTGCCTTTGGATACTGGTCACTGAGTTCCCACTCCTGAGATGCCAACCAGGAGACTGTTACACCAGAGAGCTCATACACATCGGCTGGACCACGGACATTCTCTTTGGAAAGAGCATTGGAACAAATAATATATGTTTCTTTTATATAAAATGGCTTCCTTTCTCCAAGTGGTTGAGTGTCTTTCAGGATTCAGACCAGAGAAGCTTTGTCCTTTGACTAAGTCCTGGAAACCTGATAGAAAACAGAACAAAGTCTTGTGTTGTACTCCAGAAACAAAGCAGCAGCAGCACCCGAATCTCCCCTCCTACTGCAGCAGTTTCTCTAAGAAGCCGAATAATATTTACTGGATTTGTATGTGTGTCTCTAAGGAATTCTGAAAACACTTTTAGAAATACCTTTCCCTGTTTCAATTATCTCTGTTCAGCAAGTAGCACGATTGCTACTCAGTAGGGCCTGAAACATTAATGACATTTCCCAGCAGGAGCCCACATGGATGAGGCAAAGTAGAAAGAATTGGTTTAGCCATGGAAAAAAGCATTGAAATCAGAAATAACAAAGTTATGCTAAGTTTTATAATTTTATTAGTTAATTTAACACTTCATTTAACAAACTGTTAATCAGTTTTTTCAAAAATAATTCTTCTCTCTAATGTGAAACACTTAATACTATATTGGTATTTTTATTTAAACTCCTAGTTCTCTTTCAGTTGTGAAAACTGCAAATTTAACCCTAAATGTTCAACTAAGACCCTCACCACCATTTTGAATGAACTTTTATAATATGGCTAATAGATATGTTGTGTAATGAATATTCTGAAATGAACATGGCCTCAGTGAAGGAGTGAATCAACATCTATCAATCCAAGGAAGATCCTTCAGGTACATAGCTGAGACAAGTTAGTCCTCTATGTTTTTTGAACTTGAGTGAGCTTCCTAGACTTTCCCAAGTTTCAGATAATGTTAATAATTGAAAACTTTGGAAGGGAAGAAAATTATCTTCCTTCTCAACAGGGAATTATCCTGTCTCACCCTACTCTACCATACCCTGCCTTATTTGCTGGTCCCAGGGTGTAATAAGGGAGCGTTTTACAGGAGTATGTGGAATGTACTCTGTTTACTAACACTTGTTCATGGAAGTTTGTTTTTGCTCTTATCATCTCTCCCCAAGGGGAGGATTGTTTCAGTTGTTCAGTTTCTAAATTACAGTAGTTGTTTTGGTTTTGGTTTTGGTTTTGGTTTTTTCCCCTAAAAAATGGTGATTGCAGAATTGCACCTTGCAGTAGGAGACTAATTTGCTGTGGCATGCAAGGGTCAAAAATCCCCAGGAGTTTACTTGCACATCTAACCAAACTGAAACAAATTTTCCTTTCCCACATAGGTCAGTCTCTGTCCTTGTGTGATTGACTTCCGCTGTGCCTAGGAGCTGGATTTGTCAACGTAACAGGAGCAACAAGGTTTTTAAGAACCTGGTTGTGCAAACTACTGATTGTGCTCAGCTTGTAGGGAATGGGGTGAGTTGTAAATGCTTAGTGTTTAACAGGGTGCATTTTTTACTGCTTTTAATGCACCCATCCATGTGGCTGTGTGGCTTTTTTGTTTTGTTTTGTTGTTTGTTTTTTTGTTTGTTTTTTTTTTGTTTGTTTTGGTTTGGTTTTTTTTTGTTTGTTTTTTTCTCCTCACAGTAGATTCTAGGGCTTTCTATCTCAGTATGTTGTAAATACATTATTAATAAAGTCAAGCACAGTATTGTCACTGAATTCTGACAGATCACTGTGGAAAACAAAACATACTTCTTTACTACTGCTGGATAGAGCTGTGGGTCTGGAGGCATCTGATCCTGCTGTGTCTTCCACCTCCTTATAATGGGACAAGAAAGCAGAGGTGGGAGTAAAGGCTCTTGCAATTCTGTCCTGAGCAAGGGAGTCTAAGGGAAAGAAGTGTCTGGCAGCAGCAGCCTGTGATGTGCAGAGCAATTGCTTGCCAGCTATTTTGTTCTTATCTAAAGAATAAACGAGTCCTGAAATTACTTAGGCTTGGCACCAAATTCTTAATGAGATTGGCAACAAAAAGATAAAAAGGTGACATAAGGATTCAGATGTGATAAGAAGAGGATGCCTCTCCCTCACAGAAATACCAGGTGATACTTATAACTCCCAGGGATGGTAAGTTTCTTGGAAAAATGTCTTGTTTTTTTACCTCCTGCTTCTTTGCAAGGGTGGTGGGGGTGTGTATATAGGATCAGACCCTCAAGGGGGGCTGTTCCTTCCATCCTGCTGTTTCACAAAAACAACCACAAAGGAAGCTGGTTGGAAACAGGCCAGCTCTTGGAAGTCCAAAGTTGTCATGGTTCCTAGCTATCTGGAAGAATGCTTTACTTAGACATGATAACTCCATGGAAGTAAAAATACCCCATTTTTTTTAGTATGCTCTGAGTAATTTTGAGCACCAGACATGCTTTCAGAGAAAAATTAGTAAAGTGAAGAACTAAAGGTTCTTGATTATTTACTGGGACCAAAGTTACAATAGAGAAATATGGAAAAATAAATAAGTGCACACTTCAAATATACCTCACAGCTAGAGACTGATCCATCTGTCACATGAGATTTCTTTCTGAAAGCCAAAGAGAGATTTCTATCCCTTTCAGAAATGCACCTCAGAGGGGATTTCTCTTTGTTCTTTCCCCTTTACACTGCAGGTGAAGTTGTTTGTTGTCTTTGTTTCTGAATATTCATGAGGGAGCAAATAATTTTGAAAAACTTCTAAACCTTATTCACTTATCCACCCTCTGGTATTTTTTATTTCTGACCTACCTTTTAGGTTAATCTGGTCTGCATTTAAGATGTCAAGAGAATCCTTGCATTGCTTATTTTTTATACTTTCTTCTTCCTCAACTGAAATGTTGCTACACTTCTATAATGTAACATTTGTCATAAGGCTTGTCATAAAAGTTTTTCTTGGGGAAAAAAGTGTTCTTCTTTGTTTTGTTTTGTTTTGGTTTGGTTTTTTGCTAAACTTTCATGAAAACTAGGTATAAGAGATACAAGGGGTATGGAACATGGAATAATCACCTCTCTCCAGTGATAGTAATTTTAGGAGATTTATTTAATTCAAATGTGGTGGCCCAATCTCACATACACATGCCTTGATGTCATTTGGGGCTTGCAGGTAAGTTTTGTTCTTTATGACAGTGCTGGGTTTTAGTACCTTCATGGCATTATCCTAGAATTACTGGCATTTATGGCCAAAAAAGCACATTTAAGATTACACTCTGAACACATTAGGAAGCAAAATAATATTCTAAACTTAAACCAGGAATCCTGATTACCAGAACTTTTGTCTGGTTTTCTTGCCTCTGCCTATATGGCTCCTTACAATACTATATCTCTACTATGTCCTTCTGTAAATAGAAGTTCACCAATGATGTCACTATAACGTTGCTAATTATATTTACACCATCTTTAAGAGCTGCTAGTAAATTTTGATGCTTCCAGCATATAAATCTGCCACATGCTGTGTAGTTATTTTCCAAAATGGGAACAATATCTCACTTACAACTTACAGTCACCCTTCAAGGCTAGTTAAGGTAAGAAGCTTCAAGATATGATTCATCATGATATATATAAGATTATGCCTTCATATCCATCTTTGGCTCTGTCTTTTAACATTTTCACTAAATGCTGAGCTGACAGCTGTTGTCAACATACAAGCTTTGCATTTTGCTTTACTGTTATGAGACTTTGCAAAATCTTTGCAATAGTAGTAGTATTTTCTTTAAAAAATTGTGTTGTATGAGGAAAGATATTAGAAAAATATGTTTCAGAGAGGGCAAAAAATGAATACGAGTAGAAATAGAGTCTAATCTACCATGAAGAACATTCTGTACAAATTAGCTGTTATGTATCTGTCAGAAATAATCCTACCCATTAACAAATGAAGCCATGATTTGGGAAAGGGTGGAGAGACAGGTTATCTAATTAAGTAGGTATGGATTTAATTCCTTGCTGCAGAAAGTAGGTAGCAAATTTTAGCACGTGGTCTTAGAACTTTGACCTTGATAATAACATATTTAAAAATGGACAAACCTAAAAAGGTAAAGAAAATAATTTGGAGACAAAATACCTTTTAGAATAGCAGTTCTGGTATTATTAATAATTGATTACATCTTGGTGAGGGACAAATATATTGAAAAATCAATACTATTCATTTGAAGCACACAACAACGTTAAATATGATGGACTGCAAATCCACACTGGGTTGCTGATGGCTCTGCTAAGGGTAGATGCTTCTGTGCTTTGGTTACTCCATTGCATCTTTGAAGCCTTACAAAAAATAATCCAAAGCAAACGAGGATTTTGGTCTGATCTTGTTATTTGCCATTCCCATGTATTGAAAGATGTTAAAGAAGACAAGATTCTCTGTGCTCTGCCTGGCAGGGGTATTTCTCACCTTTCCTGGTCTTGGGATATTTCTGTATGACACTATGCAAAGGGTAAAAGTTCATCAAATCATTAGGGATGTTGATAGATTCTGAAAAGCAGTAAAGAACATAAAAAGGGAAGAAGATTTCTGGTCTTTCAGTTCATGTAGATTGGAGTCCTCCTTCCTTTGTGGGGCTGTTCGTTGTTTCCAGATGCATTCCGAGGTAGTCCCAAGTCTCTGTTGATACGTGGGCCCACAAATGTGGTGTTTATTTTATTTTATTTTATTTTATTTTATTTTATTTTATTTCATTTCATTTCATTTTTATTTTATTTCCTATGTTGTCTTTTCTATTGTTAGCTGTACATCAGTAATCTTCCAAAGACTGGACAACACCATAGGTAGCATTAGAGAAAGCTTAGGAGAGGGATGTCTTTCGTTGACTTTTTTTTCCCTAGCAGCAATAGGAAGCATAAAAGGTCTTTACTTGAAAATCAAAATGGAAAACAAAACCAGTATCTTGAACTGGGTTGTAGAAAGATATGGCTACTGGTGCAGAGATATCAGAAAAGGAGAAATCTGCAATGTGCTTTGAATTTCTAATGGATATGAGAAGGCTGCTGTTAAGCAAGACCTAGAAATAGCAGCTGCCTGAACTCAAGAGCTAAGTGTACAAACACATTTATGAATCATATTTTTTAAATCCAGCTAGCTCTGTTCAGTGATAAGAATCAGGTGGGAAGTTTTTGCATTGATTCTGCTTAGAGACACCTACCTTACAGATAACTTTAAGACATAATTCAGTGTAGTGATTTGATGCTGAACATGATTAGAGTATTGGTGCTTGAAGAGGAGCACCCCTCCCTTACTCCCTGCTTAGCAGGTGATATAAGGGCTATTCAGCTCAGGTTTGAAGGCTAGAATTCAATGACTGAAGTGTCAGTGAGTTATAACTCTTACTGTATAGACTTCTTGCTTTGCTCTGACAGAGTTCAGATCTCACTCTAAAGGCATAAGGCAAAGACTGCTCCCCTGAGGTTTTTCGTGTTCTAAGTGAGGGCTGGTTGAACTCTCAGAAATGTTTTCCATATTTTGGTGTATGCCAACTTCTTCTGGAAATGCTCTGAGTACATACTTATCACAGGCAAAGCAGCAATGAGAATTTTTATAAGAAATGACCGAATTGGTGCCTTATGAGGGCATTTGCATTAGACAAGTACTGACTGATCTTATGCCAAAGCATTGTCCTTTAGACATTTAGTAAAATAAAAAGTTCATAGGTTTCAATATCTCTGGTCCAGTTAAAAAAACCAACCTGAAATATGCTGGAGTTAGATATAGTCATAATATTATAATTTGGGATCCATCAGTCAGAAAGTGCATGGGCCTCAGGAAATGAAATAACAAGCTTAGCAATGGTAGGAGCTTAGAGGAAAAATATGGTTAATGCAATTAGAAAGAGTTTCAATCAAGGAACAGGTTCATCTTACAAGTGTTCTTCCATAGAGAAAGCACCTTCCATGAATGACTTTTGGTGCCCTGGCTTCTTGATCTTCATGCAAAATTAACTAAGACTTATCAAAATTTCATGGTCTATAAACTAAGTCACTTCAGTTTAGTGTCACACAGATGAAATATTTAAGTGTGACCACGGCACTTGGTAATAAACTATAATTTTAAAAGAATGGGTGGAGAAACCTGTGGTGCTGAGGAAAGGAAAAGTAATTAAAAACTATACATAAAAGGAACCACAAGAAGGAATGAAAGTTCCAAGAAATGACAGAGAACATCAAGGAGATAACTGAAGGAAGACATGTCATTCTAACCTTTTAAAATATTTAAAGATTAATATACCTGAAATATCATAAAAATTCAATCCTGTAAACAAATTAATATTCATGGACCTTCATGTCTGTCTTCTGGGTGCTCTTTAAACATGCAAAGCATTGATCTGGTGGCCTAAGGAGGACCTAAGTGATGATGTGAGATGAAGTTCCAGCCACAGAAAGGAGAGCCCTGAAATTGCCATGGCTTCTTTTCCTTCTGGATTACACTTTGTATTACATGTAATTTATGACCTAGGATAACACCGAGAAAATCCTTCAAGAAGCTTTCCTCTGAAGAGCCTGTTTGTAGCTGACACAAAGCTATTTAGTAGGCATAATTTTCAGATTTACTTATATTCCTGCGCAACTGAAAGATGTTGATAGATGTCACGTGGCTGCTAAACTCCAAACAGCTGCTTGTTGCTCTTGTAGCATACGTGGATGCTGGCTGGTAAAATGGAAATGACTTACTGATTTAATACCAGCTTTTTCTTTAAAAACGCAAATATTTGTGAATATATCATTAACTATAGGATCATCTTTGAACAACAGTCCCAAACCATCAAATACTGCTGATGCACAACCTCAGTCATCTGACAATTTGCAGATGAATTCTTTTGGAAACCCTCTGAAAAGCAAATTATAAAGCTCTAGCTGATGCTATTGTGTCATGTGGTATTTACAGTAGTTATGGATGTAAATCATTCATAATCCAATGTCAAACTGAAAAGAGCAAATGAGTTTGTCTCTCTGGTTAAAAAGGATAAGGTATTGATTAGCAACAAATTAACAACATGAAACCTGATATATGTCCTCTGAGTGCTGGGAGCTGTGAACTGGAACAGTCATGTATTACACATTAGCCTCATGAGATTTAAAAGTAATCACACTGCAGGAATAGCTAGTTATTAGAAGGGTTCTGTAAAATTATTTTAATGGCATTTACTGCAGAGCTAGAACAATTACCAGCCTGCAATCAAACTAATGGCTTTTCATTAATTAACATAGTTGAGCAAGACCTTGTCTTCTCAATTTTGTTGTGAGAAATGGTGCTGGGTGTATTATCAATGGCAGGCAGATGGGTGACCACTATTGCCAGTTGATGGAGAGCTATGAAAGCACTTGGCACTTCCAGAGGCTTCTATGGTTGGATGTGCCAAGGATTTCTATGGTTAGATGGTTAGATGCTGGCTAGAGACTGGATTCGTTCTGTGAAGTGGAAACATATGGGGAAAATGAACCTAGAAAATCACTGCCAATAAACACCTTAAGGATGCTCCTTTGATTTTCTCTCCTTTGGATTTCTCTCTTGCTTTGGATTTTCTTTCCTTTCCTCCTCCTATTGTGATGACTGAGTTTTCGGCAGCTGAAACAGTTTGAATTGATAGCCATCTTTAGCCAGCAAGATGCTTTCAGGGTAGTACTTGCAATAGTGATAAAGTAATGATAAACCAATAGAAGCCTGGAAACTACAAGGGAAAGGAATGAATATTCATTCACATTTTTAAGGAACTTTGACTGCACTCACACTCCCTGTCTTGTTTATTTAAAGATTTTTGTAAAGTGGTTTATTGGCAACAGTATTTGTGGGAAATGGAAAACAGCAAATATCGCAAATGATGATAAAGTTCTTATTTTCAGATCCACAGCATGGCTTGCAAGGAGAGCAATGAATTGCATTCATAGTCACAGAACAAAAACTTATTGCTTGTTTATCCTGTAAACCAAAATGATTTTAACTGAAGATGCCCCAAACTTACAAGATATATTGTGCTGATCAACTGAAAATAAAAATTCTCCACAAAGATTATTGTGACAAATTTACACTGCAGATATTGTGGACAATTTGAAAACAGAAAATTTCAGATATGTTTGTGATGAGCAGTTTTTCTGGCCGTACATGTGATATAAATAATACCTTTTACTTGCTGGGCATTGAAAGAAACAGGTGGTAGACTTAGGAAATAGGGAGCTATTTCCCAGAGGCTATATGGGAGGCTTTTTAGTTTTACAGATGAAATGAAAGCCATTTTCCCCCTCCTTTAAGCCTGTGTCCTGGTTTAGGCCAGGATAAAGGTGATTTTCTGGTTTGTACTTTTGCTTTCAGCTAAGTCTCTTGTAAGTAGTTACACTTGCTGAAATTAACAGCAAGTTTCTCAGACAGTGTCTGCTTCTAGGACTGATAACACTCGATGTTTATAGTTACTGCCAGAGACTGGTGTGCAGAGCCAAGGACACTGCTCAGCTCTGAGGAACATTTTGCCTTCCAGAAGGAGTTAAGGAGGTCCCACCTGAAACCCTCCTTTGGGGAGGACCAGACAAGATAGATGTCAGAATTGACCAAACAGAGTATTCCATCCCATACACGTCATACTCGGTATAAATTTGAGGGATCACAAGGGTCAAACACTTCCTTCTTCCTCTCTGCTTCCTTCGGCATCCTGAGAGGATTCCGTCCGTCCCTCTGCCTGTGGTCCTGATCCGTGCCTGCCTGAATCTGTGTGTTCCTGCCTCCAGCTCCCGACTGCTGCCGACTCCAGGATTCCAGCCTGGACTTTCCCAGGGCTGCCCTGCAGCCTTGGTGGTGACGTGAGAGTTACTGGGGGAAAGGGGGGAGGAACGTGGTATCAATTTTCCTGTATATTTGTATATATTTAGTAATTTTTTCCTATTTGTCATTACTGTTTCATTAAAGTTGTGTAGTTTAGTTTCCAACCCATAAGTCTCTCTTCCTTATTCTCTCTCTTTTCTTTATCAGTGAGGAGAGAGAGATTAATATATAAATCTGTTACTCGGTTTTAATCTGTTATTCGGCCGGGCCAGTGTTAAACCGTGACAGCCTGCCATGGTGAGCTTTCACCAGGAGGACGGCTATCACTCTAAGTGTTGAAGGCAAAAAATTGAGGCTACTACTTGATCCATGAGGTATTGTACTGCTGCCATTGGCAAAAACGAGTTTTGTGGGAAAGTGGGACATGATGGGGCTGTGAAACCTGGGGATCCTCAGCTTGGTGGAATACCTCTCTCTCTTGGACAAATCTCCTAAACTCTTCATCTGGTCTGATCTTCCTTGGGTGGAACATCTAATGCTAGGGTAAATTGTTGTCATATTGAAGTGGACAATTTATGTTGATAATATTTCATATAATATGAACATAAAAATTACACAAAACCTTACTGGGAATCCTCAAACCTGTTGAAGACCATTGTAATAATGGACAGAGATCTAGAAACACCAGGGAAAGAGGCTGCTGTGGTTTTAAGAAATTTATATGCCCTAAAGTGTTGGTGACACATGACAAATTGCTTTATGAGGGCTAGATGATTGCAACTTAAAAAGAAATTAAAACTTCTTTCTGTGTGTCCTGCTCAATTTTGATATACAACACTCTAAATAAGAATCTTGGCTGCCTGGAATGTGCAGTATTTAAAGAACCAATTAAAATAAAACCCTGGCAAAGTTTCCCATCAGCATTATTGCTTCTTCACTTTGTTACCTTGTATTTTGTACCATTCATTATACTTTATCTGTTGTAGATCTCTTTCTCATGCTAATTAAAGTAAGCTGATTCTTGATGGGGGATTGATTAGGGTATCTGCTGGAGGGATGATGTGCCAAGGACTCTGCTCCATTCTTCTCTTGTTGGCTGGTCCACCACACCAGGGGTATGGGTGTTGCATAGGAAATGGTTTCTGCCCCTCTAGTTTAGATGGCCCAGTCCCATTTCAGACTGCAGGAACTTTTCCACCTGACTCCAGCTGATTTTGCTCCTGCCCCTGCATGGGCAGCATCATGTACCATCTCAGTGCACAGGGGGATAAATAATGTCATCTCACGTTACTGTGTCTAGTCCTCAGTCAAGAATGCTGCTGAAAGTAGGTGAAATGTCCTTTTCATGTCGGGCTGCAATAGGGAAATTGAGGTCTGAACAGATCAGTTCAGTGGAAGTTCATCTTTTATACTCAGAATTGATTTGGAATGACAATTTAAGCGAGAGAGATTTTGGCACAGTCATGTTCACATGCATACCAATCTCATAAGCTACAAGGGAAAAGGTGGTGGTGGGGTTGTTCTTTTTTTGTAAGGGGATCACCTTGTTTTTTTTCCTAAGTATAACCTGGGGCTACTGAAGAGTGGATGAAGCTTTGGCCGTAACATTAATATCCACATAGCGTAAAAGATCCGGTTGTGCATGGTGAATCCCTCATTTGGTGCTGCAGCCTTTGTAGATTATGCTGCTGGTTGGTGGAGTTGCCTTCCCTGTGGGAATAGAAGCACCCACTAATTTCCACTTCTGTCAAGGAAATTAATATCCTATTCATGTAGCAGTATACTGCTTTTAATTGATTTAGTATTAAACCGTCCATAGCCTGAATGAAATGGGGGGAAGTTCTTTTCTAGAAGGCAGTTTGTCCCTGGACAATTACAGAGTGTTTATTTCTGCATAATTGAATCACAGGAGGGAATATCTCCTGTTGAAAGCAGTATTTTCAGATAAATTAATGACCCTTTAATAAAACAATGAGCAATTTTTCTTAAATAAAATGGCTTATAAGAATAGTACCACCAACTTGAGTGGTAACTTCTCTGCTCAATAAAGTAGGTAAACATTTGTGAATTGCAAACCAGGAGCAACCAGGAAAAACTGACAGCATAAAACAAATAATATTTTTTACTTCATAGCATCATAGAGTGGTTTGGGCTGGAAAGGACCAAAGAAGGTGTAAGGTGTCTCTGCAGCCTTGTCTTTTCCTGGATAAACAATCCCAGCTCTGATGCCTGTCTCCATAGGAGAGGTTTTCCAGCCCTCTGATGATCTTTGTGGCCCTCCTTGCTCCAAGAGCTCCATGTTCTTCCTCTGCTGGGGCCCGCAGAACTGAACACAGTACTACTACAGGTAGGGTCTCACAAGAGAGGAGTAGAGGGAGAGAATGGGGTCCCTTGACCTGCTGGCAATGCTTCTTTCGATCCAGCCTAGGATTGGCTTTCTGGGCTGCAAAAGCACATTGCTGGCTCATGTGCTTGGCACATTGCATGGTTTCTCATCAACCAGCACCCCCAAGTCCTTTTCCACAGGGCTGCTCTCAATTCACTCTCCACTCAGCCTGTATTTGTGCCTGAGATGTCGCCAACCTAGGTGCAGGACCTTGCACTTCACCTTGTTGAACTTCCTTAGGTTGGCAAGGGTCCAATTCAAGCCTGTCATGATCCTTCTGGATGGCTCCTGTTGCGTCCAACATGTCAACCACACCACACAGCTTGGTGTCATCAGCAAACTTGCTGAAGGTGCACTCAGTTCCACTGTCTGTGCCATTGAAAAACATCCAGTACCCACCCTTGAGAAACTCCATGTGTCACTGGTCTCCATTTGGACATCAGGCTCTTGGCCATTACTCTCTGAGTGTGACCATCCAGCTAGTTCCTTATCCACTGAATAATCCATTGTCCAATATGTATCTTTCCAATTTAGACTGGGATGTCCTGTGGCAGAGTGTCAAAATCTTTGCACAAGTCCAGGTAGATGAAGTCAGTTGTTCTCCCTTTGTCCTTGACAGTGTGACTCCATCATGAAAGGCCACCAAAATTTTTCAGGCATGATTTTCCCTTAGTGGAAGCTATGTTTGTTGCCATCAACTGCCTGCACATTTTCCATGTGCTATAGCATAATTTCCTGGAATCTCTGCTCCGTGATCTGGCCAGGCACAGAGGTGAGACTGGCTGGGCTGTAGTTTCCTGGGTCTTCCTTTTTTCCCATTTTTGAAAATGGGGTTATGTTTCCCCTTTTCCAGTCAGTGGGAACTTCACCAGACTGCCATGACTTTTCAAATACGATATAAAGCAGCTGTGCAACCTCATCCACCAGTTTCCTCAGGAGCCATGGATGGATCTTGATAGGATTCATCCCACCACATCTCAATGGTGCCAATAACAACATCATAGCCCTGCAGGCATGAACACATTTGTAGCTGCTCCTCCTTATTGCCCATGCTGCAGGCATTTTCATGGAGGTGGTTAAGTTGGGGCACCATTGAAGCTTCCTCACTGGCTGAGATTCCATTCTTCTTCATTTCAGGTGCTCTCCTGCTGCCCTGTGATCCTTCTCCACGCCCAGGGCATCTGTTACTGGCATCGGCCTTCAAGTGTTGGCAGTGGGATGGAGTGAGGATTCCATCCCCCTGCAAATCTAGTTTAAAAGCTTTATCAGCCTCTTTATTAGCTTGGACCACAGGTTCTTAGGAGCAGGAATCCCCTAGAGATGGGGGTCTCTCCTCCTTGTGACCAACTCAGAGATGTCAGCCTGCTTTTCTCCCCTGAATTTTGATTTATCTGGAGGGCCAAATCAAAATGGCTCTGCCAGGTACTGGCTCTGCTGGGGGATTGGCTTCTGTTGTCCTTATCTAATGACAACATTGATGTAGAAGTGCCATATCCATGTGCTTGGTGAGGTCTGCAGATGACAGTCTGGATGGGCCATGGAGATGTTGCAATACTATGCCTGAGAATGAAGAATACAGCTCCATCCCAGGATTTTTACCTCAGTACCTCCTTTCCTTCTGCCCTCCACTCAGGAGGGAATATCTCTTTTTCCTTAAATCTGGGTGGAATAATAGAAAGGATTAAGTGACTTCCATGACACCTTGTCCATGACTCCAGCAAGGTCTCAGGAGCTAGACAGGTTCTGGGTATTAATGGCATGTTGCTGGATCAAACTGTTCTATGAATGTCTCTGATGCTGCAGTAGGAATTTAGTCAATGATATTCTGGTCAGAGACTGTGTAATGTTTGTCCCTCAGCATGACATCAGGATACAGTGCAGCTGAACAAGGTGTAAAGCTGCTGCTCAGACCATCTGTAAGTATTAAGGATCCCATGGCTCGTTTTGTAAAATGTGGCTTATCTTTTAATCCTTGCCACATTTCAACTTACCTGGGTACATCCTGGGCATCTAGATAGTCTTTTTATTTCTGATAAAGAAGAAATACATGAATGTTACATATTTAGAAGGGACCTAGACATAATCTGTTAAGGTTTATGTATCTCAGTTTTATACTGCTATAGTGATTCCAGTTATGTGTGTTTGGCTCAATCATGTCTGCAGTATCCAGTCTTGGCTTAAAGACCTCTAGAAATGGAGAATCTAGCACATCCTCCCTTGCCCCTTCCTCCTTCATCATTTCCCACTGATTAATATTTTCACTGGTAAAACCATGTGCCTAATTCCTGATCAGCCACAGCTTCCAACTATTATATCTTTACATGCTTTTCTTTGGTAAATTAAACTGTCCTCCACCACCTGGAAAAGATTCCCCCAGAGGTCCTTAGGTAATGTAACCCAGTGATGTCTGAGACTTCTTCCTGGCAAGTTTTTAAAATGCCTTGTTGTGCACTGGTATCTCCAGCACTGGAATAATTTTTGCAATTCTTTTCTGAGCCTTCTGCATTTTCAAAATCCATTTTCAGGACTTTTCAGGCTTGGCATGATATGCAGTATGGGGAGAGTCATATATAAACACATACTATACAGTGTGTTGGACCAATTTAATTTTAACTATTACATGCAAGAAAATGTAGGTGCAGCCTTTCACACATTAGATCATATTTAAAAATAAAGCCTCTACTCATTAGTCTGAAACAAATGCTGTACCTGTATGACTTGAATAGTTGCACTTCATCAGAAAAATGAATGTTGCTATCATAACCATCCCACTGCATATAGAGAAGTTCTTGTGATCTGACTCAAAAACACTTTTTTTTTTTTTTTCTTTTTGGCAACATGCGTTAAAAGAAACTCAAGTTGACCATGAAATTTTCTGAAACAAACAGTTTTGTTTAAAAAACACTGGTGCAATTTTATAGTTCTGAAGTTGTTCTGCATTTCCTACTGCAACTAATTGCAGGGCTGGACTGATCCATTTGTAAATGAACGTGCACACCATTTGATAAAATTTCATATATTAAACGGAGGAAGTTTTTGCAACCAAATACAGAGTCTGGTATGTAAATCTGCTGTGAAGCCAGAACTCCCCTGAAGGAAGGTGTAGATAAGCTCCTACCATGATAAGGGTAGGCCATCTCCCAGTGCCCATCCAGGAAAGGCAGAAGGAGCTTTCTTCACTTTGAGTCTGAAGACAGTGAAACCAAGCAAAAAGGGAGGGAAAGGGGTTGGGGACAGAAAAAGAAGGAAGAAAAGGGAAGGGAAAAAAAAAATAACCAAGAAGCGCAGCAGTAAGAGAAGGATTAAAAAAACCCAACCCAACAACCAGGGGTGGAAGGCTGCAGTTTGAGCAGGGACTGGGAGTGCCCCCTGAGGGAGAGAGGAGGCAGAGACCCCACTGGGCAAGGAGAGAGGTTTCAGCCCAGATTCAGGGAGGCTTTGGGTGGTTGCAGGGTTTCAGTGAGTCTTGGGAGGGCACAGAGCCTGGGAAAGGGGTGGGACAAAGTTTCCCACAGAGGCCTGAGCTGTGTGGAGGGCTAAAATGGAGCAGAAGATGAAGGGAAAAACCGGAGAGGCTGAGATTAAATAGGAATCTCTTTAGATTAGGACTGGTGTTTGGGCAGGCTGGCATGCCGGGAAGTAGTCAGAGTCTGGCTGGAGAAAAGAAATCACAGATTTCATTAATTCAGTGTTGCAGACGCATGGCTGTTACGAATATCCAGGTGCCAGCATGTGCTCTGTGGATCATAACTCACCATAATGTAGAATGAAATCCAGTTTAAGTGAATTACCTGACACTGTGTCATAACTCTGCAATGTAGGTGCACACCGACAAATCTGGTCTCTCTCTGTCCTGACTAATATGAACTCAACTGTGTTGGAGCCAGTGAGGTCCACAGGAAGGAGAAAACACGTCTCAGGTTTTGTGATCACTAAAAACTCAGCAGATTGTGTGTACTCAAAGGTGTGAAGCCCCATCACTGTGTTGGGGGTGCTTCTTGGGAACTGCCTGAGTGGCGACCGCCTCTGCTACATTTTGTGTCATTCTCTTGCTTGTGCTCTCCTTCTCATGCTAATTTGGTAGATCCAGCCATTATTATCTTATGCCCTAGGCAGTGTGTAGGTTACAAAGCAAGGGACTGCTTCTTCAACTCCACTTTGCCCTGGGTTTGATAGACACTGACTCCTGTGGGAAGAGAGGGTAGAGTGGTTTAGAGAATTGCCATTTGCCATTGCATTTTTCCCTTTCAAACCTTGCTCCACACACCCCAGCCAGCCCCTGTTGCCTAACTGGGTCCAGATGGTTTGAGCTCAGCTTGATGTTTTCTGGTATACATTTATAGTGCCATCGGCCCATGCATCAGCCAACTGTTGTGACTGGGCAATGTTCTGTCATGGCCATGCATGGTGGTTCTGTTTTGTCTCAGGCTAAACTGTACATTTCTTAGTGTTTTTCCCTGTGCAATTGTAATGGGTCATTGAAATTGTGCTTCTTTTCTCCCTACAGCCTATTTGTCCATAAAGCATAGCCACACTGGGAGAGGCAGGCCAGGGACTGAGTTATTACTGTATTTGCTGTATTGTCCCAGGAGAGCAGGGATGCCTGGGTTCAGGCTGGAGCAGGTGGGAGATGAGTAGGAGAGGAGAAACTACCTGCAGGTTGAGGTGGAGAAAGGTCTGTTTCATTTGAATTTTGGAAAAGGTATGAGCTTTGTGGCTTAAATCCAACCATCTCCCTCCTGTCGCTTCCTTCCACTAAAGGAGTTTCTTGCTGACACCCACAATTTTACGTGGATGAGCTGAGGGTCTTTCACACAAGGTCTTAAACTGGGTGATGAATCCTTCTCCCCTCATTTCCCTGCTCCCTCTAGAGAAGCAATGAGAAGTCAGATTTATCCTGTAGGAACACAGATGTAAGAATGTGAGGCTGCCTTCTTCCCCCTTATGGTCAACCATTGGAAGAATGTGCAGGTACACAGAAAAAGCTGTGAACTACAGCACCCTGTTTAACTGGCTCTGAGCCTTCCTGCTGCAGCCATCCGAAATCAAGGAACACATTTTCTTGATTATGGCCTTGTTAATTCTTACTTTGGCACTTAGGAAAACTCTAAACTGCTTAGAAAATACTCAGTGATTCATGATCACTCATTAGGGACCAAGGAAACTTGTGGGATGACTCAGTTACTGTTGGCAGAAGTAGCAGAGAGTTACCTTTTCACCAGTGTCCTGGTGAAAATAGCAGGACTTTATTTTGGACCATTTGGGGTTTATCTCAGGTAAAGAATTTTAGGGTGAGGGACTGAGGCCCATGGCTACACCACTCGGCTGCTCCCACAGTTGACACAGGTGATGGAGCCGTATCATCAGGGGTTGCCTGAGCAATCTGGATCACTTTAACAAGTCACTGCAGCTATTTCTGTGGCTTAATCCTACATTGTATTGCACAGGTAGTGAGCTTACACTGTGCAATCAGCATTATAATACTTCTGTTACTCAAGCTGCGGCCCTTTAATGTGCACAGATGGGAGAGATCCCTGCTGGACGGTACCTGTAAGGGTCTCTGCCACAGGAATGTGCTGCTTCTTTTCAGAGAATTCAGTGGGCTGCTGATTTTGTTTGTGTCACCCTGCTGAGTGCTGGCAGGACAGCTATTGTAACACCCCTCATTCCCTTCACCCTGTCCTTTTGCTGAAGAAGGACACAGATGATCTTGTTTTGAATGCAGATGTGCGTGGGAGCATTGCCAGGGAAGCAGTTTTCAAAGTTATCCAGGAAAATTAAAAAGTTTGACAGGATAGCTATACTGACATACCTTTGGTTGCACTAAAATGGGTGAGAAAACACTCAGCACCTAGGAAAGTTGGAATATTAGACTTCATTTCCAAATAAAGGTGTGGTGTATGTAGACACATTTGTTGTATGTGTTTTGGAAGCACAGTGATGCAAGTTGTATTTTGTTAAATAATTGATGTTTCTCTACCATACACTGAACTGTAATATTTTGCCCATACCATAGAGGACATTGCATGGAGGAGCAGGCATTCATTTGAGTATCACCTAGACAGAAAAATTCTCCAAAAGGAAAAACAAAGAAAAAGAAAAACTTGCTCTGCCTCATTCTTCTCATTGGCAGCCAATAAACCAGCCTTCAAAGAGACTTCTGAGCCTGGCTGACAAGAGGTCACCTTTGGGCATGGTAGCTGAACAAAGCTGGCTCCTGAATGTGGCAGAGAGGTGCTGGATTCAGGTACTTTGCTTTTTGTGCAGGCAAAAGAGAGGAGTGAAAAAACAGTGGGCTGATTCTTGGGAGTGCTGAGCTATGCAGGGTTTAAGAAACTGGAGGAAGCTGAGGACAAGCTTGGTTTCTGGCATATTTTGAGTGTCTCTCAGAATCAAAAGTGGCAATGGCTGCAGAGATTTTTTTTTTCCCCACTCCCAGGGTGGCTGTGGGTTGGTAGAGGGTGGTCTGCCATCAATCAGCACAGCACACCTTCCACCCCTGGTCCCCACAGTTCATGTGGCGGGGAGGGAAGGGGGTATACTGGCTTTATGACATGTGGGGAGTTGGGCATTGTCTCCTTTAACTTTTGGTTTTGTCCTCTTTTTCTTAAATATTGTGACATCAAAGAGGCAGGTCAGGGCTGTTCCCTTGACCACTGAGGCCTGTTAGTAGCATATGCTTGGCAAGTCTGTAGATTGGTGGTGATGATTCTGATGCTTTCATGAGGAGAAAGTAGCTTAATCTCACACCAAGATGAGCCAAGTATCTGTAATGCAGAGATACACGTGGTATGTTTTCACCAAAATGTAAGGCCTTGTCTCCTTCACGTTAGCTTCCAGCACCATTTCTTACAAATCCAGTGTTGCTGCAGCACTATGTTTGGTCTAATCAGTGAAGACTGAGTTCATACATGGTCAGCTCTGACATTTATGTTCTCCAGCACTCCCATCCATCACTTAACAAATGCCATATTGATTGAGGGCTTGAGACCAGTCCTGATCAGTGATGAGAACCAAAATTTTCTTACCGTGGTTTCATTCTTGACTGACTAGAGACTGACAGAGCTGAGGCTTAAGCCTGCATTTGCAACATCCATAAAGAAATAATGTTAGCTTTTTTTATTTTGTGAAACTAGTATGTTATCTATGACTTAGTCTAGATGTTTAGAGTTCTTGGAGCATTTGTTTGTCTGCAAAGAAGGTCTGTGATGCCTTACACACACCTAGCATTTGCTTGCTCATGCCTTGCTGTTTCCAGTAGCTTAAGGTAGGGAAAGGACCCTTGGCATGGATCAGCAAGATACAGGGGAGCCACTCTCAGCCAGCATAGGTGGAAGCCACATCTTCTGAGTCGTAAAGAGTCTAAATTCAGAAGGACGGATGGATGCTGGCTTATTCCAAGACATTATAATGACAATGAGTTAGCAGCAGCATCTTCTCTCAGGAAAAGCATTTCCCAGCTCACTGTGTGTCTGTGCCACACTTAAATGCTGTAAACCACTGGACTACTGGATTAAAGCAGGCAGAATCACCAGTTATTCCACTTCCTGTGAAGGCTGCTCTGACTGGTGTGCTTTCAGGCAAAACTTCATAGCAGACAAGGTAGACATCAACCCATCAAAACATTTGTGTGTCAACATTGATGGACAAATCCTAAGAGCACTTCACTACTAGGTTCTTCTGGGTCTGGAGTTTGTTCCCTGGGGGTAGGGACTTGGTGGACCTGAGGTTTGGTCTTAAGAGGCTCATCTTGTTCTGAGCACTTGACCTCATGCTGATCATGGTCCCTGGGAGAGCATTTTCTGCAGGCCTTGATGACTGCAGGAGCTTTTCAGGTTGTGAGGGTGGGAAAAATTATCCCAGAATTATTCTGGTGTTCTGATACCAGTCACTTTACTCAGCTAAGGATTTAACCCTGCATTTGTATAGCTGGCAACTTCAGTAGGGTATAATGAAGTTAGAACTGCCTTTTAATTTTCTGCAGTAGTTGGGCTAGAGTTACGATTGTAATTTGGACCTGATTCTGAAAAGAATCTCAGGTCTTTGTGATTGGGCACATGATTTAATTCAGTTTAATTTAATTTTGACACTGGCAAGATTCTCATTTAAAGTGAACATTTCTAAGTGTATAAATCTATAGGATTGACACTGGCTCAGAACCTTTACCGGGCACGCTGTCATTACTGACGCCTATTAGTTAAATTAATGTAACAGTGTGCACTTTTATTGCTTAGGAAAGAATCTGCTCCTCAAACATAAACCAAAAAGATCTGCAAATGGCAATTTAATTAAACCCATTTTTTTCTTCCCAGGTTCTTTCTCTAAAATCTCTTTCTTTCCTCAGGTAAAGTGTTCTTACAGAAGAATGTGAATTTCAAATGCTAAAATCATGGAAAGGCCAAGTGATGGTATAAGAAATATGTTAAGGCTTATTTGATACTCTGTTCTGAGTGAATTTCTATTTCTAGTATAAACCACAGAAGACACTAAATTAGTCTGAAAAGGTTTCTGTGGTGAAAGGTGAACACAAGTCTTCCTTGGGAGCCATCGTCTGTGAGCAGCATCTGGGAAACGTGTTCTTGCAGTCACTTTCTGAATTACCTGGAAATGTTATGAATTACTATGTTATGTCAGAGCATCTTAGCTTTAATTTAAATTTGGGAAATCTTTCCATTTTTCTTCATGGTGGTCTTCAAATACATTTTTTTTCTAAATGGTTAAGGGGGGCCCAGGAAAGGTGGGACATATCTGGAGCTCATGTGACTTATTGTGGGAACCTTTGGTCACTGAGACACAGTGAACAGCTTCTGCTCTGTACCACTTCAATCCTGATGTGCAAGAATAAGAGCTCTGTATTTCCTTGCCATGATCCTGTTTGAAGAGCAGTGTTGGAAGCTAACCACAGTACTGTTTGATGTTAAATGAAAAAGTGCTTTTGCTGGGGAAATCAGAGAGGATACATCTACTGTAGACTTTTAGTGCCCTGGGTTATTAATAGACTATTAGCTTCAAGTATTTAGCGCATTTAATAAAAGCTACTGTGTACTCTTTTCCATTTCATCAAAACAACTTAAAAAAATGATTATTTACATAAAAGATTAGAAGAACAGCTTTGGGTAAGAAGCAGAAATTCCCAACCAGAAATAAATATGTAGCTCATCCATTGTAGACTTCACAAATGTGTTAAGTACATTGACTTAATTGGTAATTAACTCAGGGTAAAGTCTACAGATAGTCTAAACATATTGATTGCCAACTCTTCCTTTTCCTGGAACAGAATCACTGTGCACTGCTGAGCTGAATTAAAATAAAAGAGCACTACAGAATATAATTTCTACTGCAGACTAAAGACATTTTTATGGTGTGGCATGCTAGTGGAATAGGGCAGCAGCCACCATTCAGATGTGTGCAGCACATTATTTGTTGTAGAAATCAGAAAGGTCTATAGGGAGTACATGTAATTAAAGAAGATATGGTCACTGTAAAACTGTGATTTTATTATAATTGCAGACTGCCATGACTAGAATAGATCCTCCACATCTGTTAAAGGACTGATTTTCACAAAGAAGAAGAAACAGAGTGGCTACAGGAGTACATGCACACTGAACATTAGAGCTCCAAGCTGGGGCTTGAGAAGCTCCATAGAGAGAACAGGGCTCTGGGAAACTGCAAATGCCAGAAGGTGCACAAAGGGGTCCTCCAAGAAGTTATACATTATTCTGTGAGTTGTTCAGGAAGAGTAGGTGTCTGGAATTTTCCTTGCAAATGGACTTGGAACCATTTGTGCACAGCTCAATAAAAAGTAGGCTGATGAAAATTACAGTTTATTTCCTTCGTTTTACCTGAAGGTGATTCCATCCTTCATTTCATTCCCATTGAATCATATACAAGTCTACTGTAATTCGGTCACAAAAGGTGAGACTTGTCTCATTTAATGTTATATGTCCACAAAGCAGAAGTCTACATCTGAACTGGTTGTCTGGCCTCCTTTATGACTGTGAAGACAACAGAGAGTCTGGAGATGCTTCTAGGGAATGATTCATCTGCTCTATTTCAGACATGTGTCTGAGGAGGAGATGAATTATACCCAGGGAGCACCCATTTCTCCTTGACTATAAAGAGGGTTAGACAGATAGCTCAGATTAAGATGTCTGTGCTAGAGCTGTCTAAGATCAAGCAAGACAAATCCCACGTGAGGTGACACAAATTAGCACCGTGTGCACCCTTGCCATGGCACACTTCCAAAAGCCTCTTGCTTTGCAGCTATAGCACATATGCTTCCAGAGTCAGCTGGGACCCCCATTTGTCCAGCACCAATGGCAAAGCTTCCTCACTTTCTGCTGAAGGTTTCAAATGCAAAACCTCACGGGCACCCATGACCCTAAGGCTGCTGGCTTGGGGAGGTCCATCCCACTCCTGAGGTCTCCAGGACCCTTTCCAACCTGCAGTGAAAGAGTAAGAGGTTTCCTGCACCTCTTCAGGGGATGGTACCATTTTGGGTACTGCACAGTGCTTTTGGGTTGCCAAAATGTTAAGAGATACCTGCTTGTCTAAATGGTCTCATCCTGAGCACCTGTCACCATTCTCAAACAGCATCTCTGTAAAATGTTTTGACTGAGAAGATTTTTGGAAAAGTTTGTGGGCAGCAGTAGATAAAAGAACAAGCAAAACAGAACCTGCCTGCCCAACTTTTCAAAACATCCTGTTAAGACACCTGAAATGTTGTCTCTTTCACAGCCCTGCTCCTCTGAGAGATCCAAAAATGAGTTCGTTTTCATATTTGATGTGTACTCTTGCTGCTTGAGATATTTCTTTCTGCTTCTCATTAATGCTCTTTCCAGTCCCACTGGGAGAGTGCTAGGTAAAATGACCAAGAAAAACTTTCTTGATGTTCTCCCCAACTTCATGAAATATTAATGCTTATTGCATTTGAGCCTTTTGTTTATTTAACATTTGCCCAGGGACAGTATATGCTGTCAATATTTCTTTTTATCAGAGTCACCAGTGCAGAAAAAGGGAACACTATAGCATAATATCTTGCTTATTCATATATTTGATACAACAAGGCAAACACAAGTAGTCCAGTCTTGCAATATATCACTCTTGTTTATAGGTGAAGATGAAAGTGGTGAATGTTGCTCAATACAGGTTTTCTTTTTGTGGATATTGGGAGCTGTGGACAATATTTTTTTCACGAAAAATGCCTGAAGTTGGGTGCCTACAGTGAAAGGACTGAACTATCTTTCTGATTTTATGGTCCTTCCTCCATGCAGAAAGCACATGGGGCAACACTCCACAGTCTCCTTGCTCCCCAGGCATCTTCCCGCTGTGTTATCAAAGAATTGAATGCTCTGGGAATTAATTTGACTTTGGCTTCTGGGAAAATCCAGTGGAGTCTCCTTCTCTGGAGACTTTCAAAACCCATCTTGATGCATTCCTGTGTGGCCTGCCCTAGGTTATCCTGCTTTGGCAGGGGGGTGATGACTTCTAGATGATCTCTAGAGGTCCCTTCCAACCCTTAACATTCCATGATTCTATGAAAAGCCTACAGCAGAAAAATCTGTTTTTCAGCTCTAGTTTCTGTTTCTGGATGAGGATGGAAGATGTCAAGAAAGTCAGACTTCTGGAAATGTTGCTGGCTTCATGGAAGAGTTGATTTTTGCATTTTTTCCTGTCTACACTGATATTAACAACAAATGTTTCCCAAGAATATGTTTGATTGGTCTACTAATGCCAGGAAGAAGCCTGGTGCCATCTTTCATGAGTGGGGTGCACCTTCAGAAAATGACAGAGTGGTGTCATGGGTGTTTATCCCTTCATCAAATGTCTCTTGTAGGTGAGGATGGAGACAGAGATGGATGATGGCAATGAGTGGCAATTAAGAAGCCTGATTTTTCAGAAATCCTGAGCAAACTTTGAAGCCACTGTAAACAATGGTGTTCTGTACTTTCAGTACTGAAAAAACACTTCAACTTATCTGGAAGCCAACATTACATTTAAATGCCTACTTTTAGTGGATATACTGGTTTTTATTACCTTCTTTCATTCCAGTATCATACACATCCTGATCTACTGCACTTAGAAAAAAATCTGTCATATTTTTTTTAATTAATTTTGAATGGATGCAATGGCTGGGATTTCCATCTCTGGTCAATTCTTGCCCCCAAAGATACTTCTGGGAAATACCTTTTTTTTATATATTCATAATTTTGAAGCCTACCATGCTTTGGATGTTATAATACTTATCTTAATGTTAGCAATAACAGCAACAATAATAAAGTAATGATGTCTAAGCTAAGTATGTCACTGAGGAAAACCTGATGTTGCTAAGAGTGAAGCTTTCTATTGTTTTTATGATGTAAATTTGCACTTAGTACTCAGATGTTTTCAACAAATAGATGCTGAGCTCAAGTATGAGGGTCAGTAAACTTGCACAGTTTCTCCAGCTGCCTTGGCAAAAATATGACTTGTGGGAGCCAATGAAACACTTACTACATGTTACTCCTGCTGTGCTCACAATGACATTTCTCCAAGTGTGGCTGTGCAGAGATTAAAGATATACTTACTAATTTAGTTTGTCAGAGTATTATAAATTAGATTATCTTGTGCTATGTGAAGTATGATAGAGTCTCATAAGTGTTTAATTCTTGAAAAGGTGATGTATTTCTTGCATATTCCCCCATTTTCCTTGCTGGCTGTGGCCTGGACTGTTTTTCTCATCTGTCTCCCTCTAGCATACAGTGGGTGGCCCAAGACTTGCAGGTTTAGCTTTTAAGACAAGAGAAACACAGGTGGTTTTCGATGCATGAACCTCCTGGAATAGTAGGTTTTAAAAATTCCTGCTATAAAGGTGTGCTAAAACATTCTCAAAGTGATAGATTAATGAGTGTTTTTTATTCTTAAGCAAGTACAACATGAAAAAAGTAAATGCTAAAACTGTGTGAAGTTAGTGGGAAGGAACATACACTGTATGGATGGCTGTAATTAGGAGAGAGAGGAGAGAAAACCAAAATCTTTCCCAAAACCTCAGAATTAGGCGTCTGTGAAGGGTTCATCAGTTTCAATGGTTTAGCAGTAGCAGTAGCAACTGACTGGGAAAAGTGAAGAAGCATCTTTGGGAGAAAACGTCAAGTGATATTACCTTAGTAGTACTCTTTGCTGCTAAAGCTGTCAAAGATAGCCACAGAGATGGTTGGAAAAATAAAAAAGTTACTAACTATATGAACTGTACTGTTAGACAAGCAAACACATTCCATCCAGTGTATCTGTCAGGTGGCACTGTCTGTTTTGAAAAAGAGCAGCGTGGGATAATATGAAATTGCAGCAAAATGTAACAAATTTCTCATGTTTATTTTTGTCAGAGGACACAGGGGAAATACCTGCTTCAGAGTTTCTTTTTTTTTTTGGTAGGTAACAAAGATGAGAATGATTTAAAAATGTCATTAATCACTTGGTCCAGATGGTACTCATCCAGGATGAGTAAAAGGATTTTACTGAAAGGATTTAAGAGTGGTTCATCTGTCAGCAAAAATACATGAACTATCATTAAAGCCAGATACCATAAAGGAGGACTGGAATGTTGCCAAAGTGATAGTTTCCCTATTAAAAAGAACAAAGCAACTTTACTTTACTACTAGTTAGATTAGTAAGGAAAATAATTAGGGATGTGTGGGATGCTTAAATTATCACCACAGGCAAAACCTGTCTTCTTCCAAATTACTTGGGGGCATTGACAAATGTGGTAGGTAAGGGTGAGATGGCACACATGAACTTTTGAGCAGCCACTGATAGGATGCTGTGCTGGCAGGGGAGAGGCCACATCTGTTGTGGTGTAGAAACTAATTGTGGCAAAGTAAATAGGCAGAGTAGGAATGGATCCTCAGCTCTGCAACCAGAGGGGGCTGGACTGGAACTCCAAGCTGACTTAGGAGTCTGCTTTGACTGAAAACTATGGACCTTAAACAATTAGCCCATCCCCTGTATTCCTGTCAGGAGGAAGGTGCTTACATGGACTCTAGGGATTTGAAACTATTTTTACTCTCCATCTGAAAATTTACTTCCAAAAAGTAAAAAATCAGGGGGAAATATGTTCTTCTGACCCCATATTTGGATTTTGGGCTGCAGTTTACATTTTGATTGGAAATACTTGTGCAGCCTCTGGTCTCCTGTGTGGCAGAGGATATTGCCTGCCAAAATTTGTGTTCTCCTGTCCTTTTGGTTTAGCCTCCCTGCTAAGCTTTTGATGCAGGGTGTATGGAGAAAATCAGGGGCTTCTTGAATGTTTCCTCTCATGCAAGCTGCACTTTCTCAGATGCATTTCCAGTTCCCTAGGAGCTTGCCTGCAAGTGATAGACCTGTGCCTGCTCTCCCTGTTGGAGTGAATCCTGAGATCCAGGCTATTTTTGACTAAGGCTTTGGCTGCACTTGCTAGACACCAGTTGTGTTTTCCTTTAGGCTGAGCAACCTTGGTACCTGCCTATATTTCTGTAGGGAACCTGCAGAGACCAAAATCGATCAGCACTAGAGAAGCAGCTTTGTTATGTACCAGTCAGAATAATCCACTGAATTCCTTCTGCAGGGTTACTGTGACAATTATTTATTTATTTATTTTTAACCTACTTCCCCTTTAGTTTTTCAGTCCTTCAGCTGTGCCATAAGGTTTAGAACAAAGGACCTGTCTCTTGTGTCATCTCCTCTGGTTTATTCCCCCAGCATCACCACTTTGGTGGGATATGAGGGGCTGTGACAGAACCCCCTTCATGAGTAACTGCTTGGATATTTTCTAGTTTCTTGAGAAGTGTTCCCTCACTAGTAAAATGGGGAAGGAGGACTGTCAAAGCTTCTCACTTCCATTTAAAGCTCCACTCTGATAAATATCATTAGAGCACTGCATTTGGGTTCACTGTCTGTGCTCAGGGAAACAGGGGAGAGTGCAGATGGCAGTGAGATGGAGGGCTTGGGCAGATCCTGGACAAGCTGTCTCAGCATGGTCTCTGGTGCATGTCCCCCAGATGGTTTGGTGCTCCATGTGCTCTTCTCGTACAGTTTGCCCTGTGCTATATCTCCGCCCACATGCACCAAGGAGAAAGGGCCTGAAATATGCAGGGAAAGTAGTCAAAGTAAGGAAGAGATATAGAATTGTAGAATTGGTTTGGTTGGAAAAGACCTTGAAGATCATCAGATCCAATTGTTAAGCTAACACTGCCAACCAAGCCATACACTAAACCACTTTCCTAAGTACCACATCTACATGTCTTTTAAACATCTCCAGGGATGGTGACTCAACCACTTCCCTGGGCAGAATGTTTCAGTGCTCAACAACCCTTTCACTGAAGAAATTTCTCCTAGTATCCCATCTAAACCTCCTCTGGCACAACTTGGGGCCATTCCCTCTTGTTCTATCACTTGTTACTTGGGAGAAGAGACCAACACTCATCTTGTTACAGCCTCCTTTCAGGCAGCTGTAGGGAGCTGTAATGTCTCCCCTCAACCTCCTTTTCTCCAGATTAAAAAACCCCAGTTTCTTCTTAACACTTGTTCTCCAGACCCTTCACAAGTTTCATTGGCCTTCTTTGGACATAATTCAGCACCTCAATGCCCTTCTTGTAGTGAGGGACCCAGAACTGAACGCAGTATTCAAGGTTTGACCTCATTAGTGCCGAGTGCAGTGCAACAATCACTTCCCTTGTCCTGCTAGCCACACTATTTCTGATACGAGGCAGGATGCTGTTGGCCTTCTTGGCCACCTGGGCACACTGCTGGATCATATTCAGCCAGCTGTCAATCAGTATCCTCAGGTGCTGGGGTATCCCCAGATGCTGTGTTGACTTGGGGATTGTTCTCTACTACTGTCCCTGTCCTCCTGATGACCTCTGCTGCTGCCTCCCTTTTCCCTGGAAGCTGCAGCAGTAGGAGACTGCATCGAGCACCCTTCTTTGAGCCCACCTTCAATGAGATGCCTGGGGCCAGAGCCTCTTTTGCTTGATCCATGCTATGGTGCTGCAGGCTGCTGCCTACTGAGGTTGGTTGAGAGGGGTAGATCAGAGTGGCACAGCATCAGGCACATTGCAGACCAGGGTGATGCTCTACTCTGCACAGACCTTGTCAAGTAAGTTAAACAGCACACAGGCTTCCTCAAAATGTTTTGCATGCAGACTGACTTTTAGGGGTGCAGAAAAATAAACAGGCCAAAATTCTTTAGCTGGTTATTGTTTATGTTTCTTCACGAGGCTATGAAAATTAGTGCTTACAATATGTGATCATTGTTGATTGATAATTCTAGAAGATTTGCTGTTGCAGGGACAGGCCTCTGCATGCATTTGAGTCTGGCTGTTTGTCCACATCCTAATTACACATTCTAATTATAAGCACTTTCAGGCACAGGCATAAGCTGGTTTTCTGCTGTAGGTTTTCCAACAAGATTCAGACATATTGTCAGCATGGTTTAGCAGTTTAATTATAGAGCTGGAAACCAAAGAGTTGTGTTCTTAGTCTTGACACATCCTTCACATCCCCCTCACCCAGCTGTATCTGTGCAAAGGAGTTGGATCTAACCCAAGAACATCACCCAGGCTCCCTCTGCAACCCAGAGGAAGAGGCAGGTGGCCTCTGCACCACTGGTTAAGGGAGTCTGCCTACCTGGCTTGGGATAGGCACTGAGCTCTTAGGTAGGTGGACTGAGTGGGATTAATGTCCCCATTGGGGGATCCCTGGGTCTGGAGCAATAGTTTTGTGCCTGACTTGTGCCTCAGTGTTGCTTACCTGCCTGTGTGTTGTGGTGCTGCCTTCCTGACATATCTCAGCTGAGGTCTCTTCCCCAGATGGTGCATTTAAAGTCTCATTTACATTAGTGGCCTCTCAAGTAGCCGCTGAGAACCCTCCATACCACTCTACTCTGTCCTGTGTATATTTTTCTGAACATGGAAGAGGTTTTTCCAAAGAGAGGAAGAGTTTTACAATATCCTCACTCTGCTGATGCATTTCACTAATGTAAAAACAGCACGTCAGAATATTTAGTCTGACTGAGAGATGCAGAAAAACTGTTTCCCAGTTTTGTCAGTGGCAGTCTGTGGTGGAGCTCCTTGCTCTCCTGTGTTCTGCATTGCTGGTGAGTGGTGCACAGAGCTGCATTCCCAAAAGTATCTGCCTTCTTCCTGAGTTAAAATTTTAAAGTTCATTTTCATATACTTTCAAAATACATTTGTGACACAGTACAGCTGCTATCTTGCATTAACAGCAAGGTATCCTTTTTGCTTTATTTTGGGTTTTGGAGAGCTTCATTTTGCTTTCTTACTGCTTTGTCACAAGTCATCGTAGCAAACCTGCCACTATTAAATTAAAATCATGGATGGCACAAGCACAGGAACCTCTTTTGTTGTGTTTGTTTACCAGTCCTCAAAGATCCTTGTTAATATCAACAAGGTCCCGGCTTCTATGGTACTTATGAGTTTTTCTACCAACATGCCCTGCTGAAGGTTCTTCGATGTATAAATTATGCAGAGTGCTGTGATCACATAGTTGAAATAAAAGACAATTTCTGAAAACAAGCTGCACAGAACTGCACTATGCTGGTTTCACAAAGGCATAGTAAAACTTAGCAGTAACTAATTAATATTTCACATATGGCTTTCCAAAGCTTGATGAAATGTTTCATCCTGAAGTGATGGACACAAGTTCATTGCATGATGCTCTCCCACCATCCAGAAACACAACAGGCACACTAACATAAACTCCTCCATTAAAGTTTAGGTTTCCACAGTCTGTGGTACTTTTTCTTTCTGTCTTGGTAAGATCAGTCAACGTTTTCCTGCAGGAGAGAGGGCAACACAGCTGTGTGGAGGTTATGCACTGAATCCAAATGGGAAAGGAGAGATGTAGAGTATATATAATGCATTATGTACACAGAAAGTAATCAAGTACGCAGTCGTTGCGGGCAAAGGAACAATTCCAGCTCTAACTGGGCAGACATTAAGTGCTGAACACCTGCCTATTGCTTCTATAAATAAAATCTCTGCAGTTCTTCCTTTCAGCCTGAGCAGCCTGAGCATGTGTTTTCTGGAGCAGCTGTCTGCTCAGGGAAAAGAGCAGAGAGTCACCCTGCGGTGGTAACTGTTTAATTTACATCCAGGCCATCCTCCTTGGCAGCTGGTGAGGGAATTCATCTGCTAAAGCTGGAGGGAGGAGATTCCTCCTTTGCTTTATGCCAGCCCCTGTGGAGCTGAGGAGAAGGTGCTGGTGCTGCCTGCAGCCCACTGGCTGCTCCTTTCTCTGTGCTCCTGCTCCCTGGAGCAATTGCTCCCAGCTGGGAAGACACGTTTGCTCAAGCTCTGACCCCAAGCAGTCCCCCATAACCATGCAGTCACAGTCCCCAGGAGTCCCTAGGGACCCCTGACAGGTGAGGCGATCCTGAAGTGTGGGGTTTTTTAAATTTTTCCCTGCTCTCTCCTATTTTACTTCACAGCTCCGTGTCTCCAAATCTAGCCTGAAGCTCTTCCTTCCCTCTGTCTTGGCACTGCAGTGCTGGAGAACTGCTGTGGTTAGCAAGTAGGAGACTTTATCTTTTTTGTCTTTGTTTCCATCAGACACGCCTGGGAGGGCACCAAGAAAATCACGATTTCTAAATTAATCTTGTTTGTCTGGAACAGTACTTACCGCTGTCCCTATCCCTATCCCTATCCATACCCCTACCCCTACCCTTATCTCTACCCTTACCCCTGTCCCTACACCTATACCTATACCTATACCTATACCTATACCTGTACCTATACCTATACCTATACCTATACCTATACCTATACCTATACCTATACCTATACCTGAATCTATATTGTCTCCAGGGCTTCTTTCTGCAGCCTGTCAGGGAAATAAGAGCTCCAGTTTCCAGCCTCTGACACAGTACCTAAGCACAGGAGCTTGCAGAAGACAAGAATATCCTGGCATGCCAGTGAATAGATCTGACTAATTCAGCTGTGATTATGAGGTCACATTATTGGATCTGTTCTCACAGCTGAATGGCTGATGGGAGTCACTGCAATTGTCTGTAACTATAAAAAATAAATACATTTGACATTTCTAATTCCTCATAATTTGTTACCTGTTCTTTCTCTCATTCAGCTTGGATGTCATCCAACTGGGAAACAAAATCAATCTTACCTGACTCAGATGGCCAGTTATGATCCACCAGGTTACCAATAACTAAGGGAAATGAAGAAATTAAGAGAAGCTCTGATTATTGCTGTTGACATTTTGGACAGCATGTTATCAATAATAAAATATTTTATAACAATTGAGATTAATGAGTGCATTATTACTGATTCCAAAGTCTGATATTTGTGTTGCTCATTTTACCTAGAATATTATCTTAATAAATATATAGCAATTCTAAAAAATACAAGCCATGTCATATAAAATCAAATAAGCCATGGATGTTATGTGAATATCCAGGTTTATTAAATTCTTTGTTACTCTGTCTATGGGTGTTCTCCATAAAAATAAGTGCATGATAAACCTCCGTCACTTTAGCACTTTAGAAAAAGCCATAGCCACTACATTAATCTAAATATTATTTTTTATTTTCTTCTCAGGGAAAAATCTGCCTTCTGTGGTAAATATTTTCATCCTTTATCCCTTCAGATCTGTTTTCTGAGGGAAGTTTAAAAGCCACAGAGAAAAAAAAAATCACATATTTTCCTATGAGAAACAGTAGTTTCATCAAAATAGAAATTTGCCATGGGATAAAAGACTTTGATGAAATTTTGCCCATGAAAAATGAAAAATAATGTCAGTTTATCCCCGTGACTGAGTCAGTGTGACACGTCATGGGAACCACCTAAGCCTCAGCTCTGCAGGGAAGCCACAGGAAATACTGTCTGGCTAGGGAACAGTGACCATCTGGGAGGATGAATGGAGGCTGAGAGGAGACAACTCTCAAAAGTCTTCTTGGAAGCTGAAGTGGACACAGAGATCAGTGCTGACTCAGATGAAAACCAAAAGTTTCCTTTCAGGCTAGTGCAATCAAGAAAAAAAATCTTTGTTTTTGGAATGCCAAGAGATATTTTATTTTAACCCAAAAGTTCCAAAATGCCTGAGTCATGGTTGTGCAAAACTTCTGTTCCTTCCTCTCACACATTCTACTTTTCTGTGTCATTTTTGTAGGAAACAAATACAGGGTGATTTGCATCTCCTGCAGGATGGCAATCTTGTGTCTTTTTTATAGTTTCTCTGTTGTTAAATGAGTTGAAACACTTTCATTTCTTAACATGGAAGATATGACAAATATGAAAAGTTAACAGCTCATATTGTTTTCTTCCGCAAGTCAGAGGATGCCCTACTAGGCTGAGATGCACAAAATTCACATTTCCAAGGCTGAGAATGCAAATTTGCTGCTGCTTTATGTTGTAGATGAGCTATAGAGCACTGAAAACTTCACAAGTGAATCAGAAACAGTGTTTTCTCCTCCATTTACCTGCTGGTGTCTTCAGACACACTTTGCTAGAACCTGCACGTGAAGCTTCATACAATCCACACAAAATAATCGGTTGACTTCTCAGGCAATCCATATATGAGATTGAAGACCCCACTGATTTTCTTGGACTCTTCTGTTTGAGTGGATAGAGAGGTCTCTGGTATGTTGATTCTAAAAGACATGAGTGGGTCCAACAGACATTATCCTCATGCCTGAGCTGGCAATTATGCTCCACAGCCATGCACTACAAACGGAGTGTACCTGAGAGATAAGGTAATGTTTGCCAGCACCATTCTAGCTCCAGCAAAAGTATTTTAATTGCCTTTATCCAGCTAAGGTGGGTATTACCATGATACTAAGCAGTTTTCAAACAATATCAGTTTACAGATATCTGTGGGAGACACTTTCACACATATTGCTTTCATGGGCGTCTAAGGCAAGGGGGACTTTCACCATCTGCACAGTAAAAGATGCTACTTCATCTGCTGTGTCTTGCACTGCACTGTCAAGGAACCCAAGTAACATTCCTTGTATCAGAAGAAGGACCCGCTAAAGGACAGCAAATGTATTATGGGAGATACAGATTCATCAGCTGTCTTAATATAAGGTGCTATGTCATCCTACAGAATACAAAGTCTGTAAGACTTTCACATCTTTCAGCTACTGTAGCAACAACCACTGAAATGCTTTTCAGTGTTTCAAGTGATAACACCATGTCCCTTTATGCCTTCCTCTGTTGTTATGTGAGTAGTCTGCTGTCCAAAGAGACTTCTAGCCCTGTGGATACTGTTCTGTGGAGCTGTCTTTTTCATTAAGTATCTCAGACCAGTGGAGAGGTTATGCCCATATTGCAAATATGGCAGGAAATCAGACTCTGGCCTCAGGGCTAAGGGACACAAACTACCTTGCATCCATCCTATTTAAGTCACTCTCCCTCCAGAGCAGACTGGCTGCATTTGCACTGCACAGCCTCTGGCCTTCAGGTGAGCCTGTATCCTTAAAATATTGGTGTTATTCCACATTCTTAATTTTAAAACGTCTGAGATCTGACCTCTGTAAGGTTGGTACTGCAGGCCAGCTGAGCAGCAGTTTCATGGCACAAAATGTGTCTGTATGAATGCAGTGGCATGGGCAGTACATAAAGGCACATGGTGGCCTGTGTGGGTGCAGAGCCTGCTGAGGGCATCTCAAGGCAATGCTGTTGAAGTCTTGTCCACACTCTCTTTGGGACCAGTCCTTGGCATAGGAATCCCCAGGCATGGGGATAGGAGCTGTAGAAAGGTCCAGGTGAGTCAGGAAGGGTTCAGTACTCAAGCTTTGGTCTTCTTTAGGTGCAGGGTAAAGGTTTGCCCTGCAGGCATCTCTGGTGTTTTAGAGACTCCCAAACATCTGCTACAATTTGTCATCCCTGATAATCAATTCTTTTAACACTGGAGGGACAACAGCAGATTGGGGGATGGCATATGAGCAAATGCCAGCCCAGACCCCATGTGCATAGCTGGGGAAGCCAATAACTTAGAGCCTCTGTGTTAAGAGATAGTTTTGAAATACTATTTTTAATAACAACATAAGCTTTATAGTTTTCACTTCTTACCCTGAACACAAGGATTGAGGTGGCTTTTTGGTGTTTTTTTGTTTGTTTTTTTGTTTGCTTGCTTGTTTGGTTTTTTTTTTTTTTTTTTTTTTTTTTTTTTTTTTTTCTGGCATGGGGGGTGATGGTGGGGCTAAAGACTGAGATGTACCCACTGCCTGTCCCAGTCCTGTATTGAACAAAAGCTTGTGTAGGTTCCCTTGAAATCCTCATTACATTCATTGTGAAAAATTAGATTATTCTCATATCAGTGAGTTTCAGCTGTAGATTTCTATTTAGTTCATTAATTTGCCTTGAAGTTGGATAGAATCAGAACCATATTTCTCACTTTGGTAGTTAGGGTTAATACTTTCTTGCTTTCATGCTACTCCTTTTAAAAGTCTTTCATCTGTATTTTTGAAAATAAAGTGACTGAATTATCATATTTAGACATCAGCAATCAACACATGGCAGAGACAGCTACTCTGGAATCCTAACGGGCTCTCAAGAATTATCCTCTGTGATTATCTCCCCGTCTGAAGGACCATATGTCACAGGCTCTGAAGATGGCATCTGGTTATATCACACAAAGAGGTCTCTTTTTATTTTGCAAGCAGCTCAACCCAAACTGGTGAACAAGTCCCCAAATATATTGAAAGGAGCTGGGTTCCTTTGAAGTATGTTATTGACACTTATGTGTTCTGTGAGCTGGATGCCTGGTTTCCCTCAAGACAATCCAGCTCTCTTATTTTTTCATGTTATGTCATAAAGGACACATGATAAATCAAATGAGTAACTCAACCAGCATACCAGAAAAATAATTACGAATGACCTTTTTCTCTTCTAGTAACAAATATTATCCAGAAAGGCTACAACTCTTTCACCTTCCAAATAGAGCAAAGGACTTCTAATCTATTAGGGTAGAAATCTTGTAATGGGAAATGAGTGCCACCTCAGCAAACAATACCATAATTACTCAAATAATTACTATACTGATCTGAAATTTCATAGGCCAAGTGGAAGGCCTGTCTTTGCATGATAGGAGATGGTGATGCTTTTTTTGCAAGCTCCTTCTTGACTCAGTGATCCCATAGAGCTTCTTGAGGTGCCCCGTGGCACAGGAGGGGCTGCATGTGCATTCCCTGCTGGGTCTGTGCTCTGCTCTGTGACCCTGCTTACATGTGCCATCAGGTGAAAACTCTAGTGGCACAAAACTTAAGGGGTACAGAAATCTCCTTAAACCCTGCTTAGGAAATACCTTGTTCCACATCCTGACTGATGTCGGCAGCATAGGCAGCACTTCCTCATTTTTCTCTCTGAGTAGCTTTTCTGCAGGCTTCCAGACATTGTGGTGGTTATGGCACTAAGACCCAAGACTTTGGTCTGCTGAGAAGCACATTCACTGTGTTCCAGATGAAAGTGATCATCAGGGTGGGTCTGACTCACCTTTCATGCTCAAATACATTAATGGGAACTCAGCACAGAACCAGCGTGAAAGTGCCAGTATCCTACATGCACATTTCAAGGTGGAGAGGATGAGATGTTGTAAATCACTGTCTAAAAGAAATTATGCTTCATGAAAAGATGCCACTGTCCCCATGTTACATTTGTGGCATAGCTTCTTTCTTCGGTGGCCCTCTGAAACTGTGTTTGGGGGCGCACACCCATCTGTCCTATCCTACCACACTTCATGTTTTTTATTGTACAGGTAAAATTGGAGATCTGGGCACTTCCAACAGGAAACATCAGGTGCCTTGATAACATGGAGAGGCTCTGTTGCATCCTCTCTCATCCTGGTGGTTTGGCTGCTGCACAGAGGGCCACCTCCGATACGGGGCCACCGTGCATTCTGGGGTCTCCCTGTTGGGAAAACAGTGACATATCCAGAAAGAGCTGAGGGAGGAGTCATTCCCATGCTTAGGGGCTATATTTCAGCTCCAGCTCTGGTGCTGGCTCCTGCCTGAGCCATGCCGCAGCTGTACTCCTCTTCATTTATTAACTTATTTATTAATCTCTGCTGCTGATTCCACCTTTGTCTCCCAGACTTCTCCCAAGAGGTGACCTGTACCCGTGGCCATCTAAAGAGCTCTGTTGGTCACCGCTGGGTGGTGTGGGGGAATGGGGACACTGGGGAAGCTTCCTCCTCCAGGCTGCCCCACTGCTGCCCACCCTGGCCTCTCTGTGCCATGAAAAGAGGTGTGTGGGGGAAGCTGAGACTGGACAAAATTGGGTTTAAACACAGTGAATGGAGACCTAAATGAACGAGGTAAATTCAAAGGCAGAACACTGACTCTTATGACCTATAGTGTCTGCGTGAGCCAGCAGTTATGTGTTTTAAAAATAAACTTACAGTCCCAGTAGAGAGATTTTGAAATTAGGATTATCGTAGCATTTAAAATAATGTATTCATGGGAATTTATATATATTTCCATGGCTCTTTCCTGCTAGCAATATATTTATATATAGGTATAAATATATATACTCCAGAGTGGAAATGTTTATTGTGCCCATTATTGTGAACACCTCACCATTTTTTTCATCTGTCACTGTATCTACCACAATGATGTACTTAACAGTAATTGTTATTTTAATTAATATTAATCTGTATGATGCCTCATATAAAACGTTAGGCTTCTGTGACTCACTGGTACAGATACATGATCTACAATTGCATAAATATCCTGTGTAATATATGGTCTGTCATCTCTAATACATTTTGCTGCATTTTTCTGTGTTTTGCTATTTTGGGGATTATATCTGGTTTTACAGACAAATGGCCTAATTCTCAGTGCTATGTCATTTATTTGTGTTTCAGGCTAAGTTCAGTCACAATCCTATATTGAAGAAAGGAAAAAATACACCACAGAACCTCAGTGTCTCATAACAAAAGGCTGAATCCAGCCCTCATAACTCTCATTTCAATCAGTCACAAAGGGAAAAGTTCAGATCATTCATTAAAAAAATATCTGTTTTTCTCTCTTGGTAATTTCCTAGTGATTTCTTATTGTCACGAGGACATTTCTTATATATATGTGTGTGTTTGCTCCAGTATATACAGATCATTTTGTCATGAGGTTTCAACCTACTGGTGTTTACTGATAACTGGTCAAGCCCAGAATGTGTCCACTCTCTGAAGGACAGAGAATTGGGAATTTCTGGCCTTGCACTACGATCACCTTTTAGTATAAGGAGCTTATAGAGTCTGTTCAGAAATTATCTCAGAGGGGCCAGAAAAGAAGATTAAACAGCTTTCAGGCTTTAGGAATGTGCCTCATGTAGTGGGCACAGGTTCAGCCTGGGGTGGATGTATGTAGTAATTTATGTGGATAATTTTCAAAGTGAAATAGTCAATAGAGCTATGTGGAATATAAACTTTTGAGGGTTTAAACAGTTTTAGTCATGCTTGGCAACTATATTATTGCTCCTTTTTCCCTACTAGCAATTGATTGTGGATCCGGAGAGTATCTGTGTGTATGTGTGTGAGTGCATTTGAACACACATCTAGTATTTACATTTGTGAATGTATGTTTCTGTAACAATTGTGATGTCATGATGCACAGTAAGAAAGGTGTCCCTGAGGTTTAATTCCACCTTGAGAATCATTTAGTAGTTCTGTTTGATACTCTTCATACGGACACTTTGTTCCCTCATGCATTCCCCTTTGCTATCATGTTGGCAAATTCCAGTTTCAACACTGCTGTATGAAAAAAAATGGTGGGAGTGTGCTGGGACCTTGCTACTGGGATTTCTCAGTCCTTCATATCCCTCATCCAACTGCTCCTGGGATCTGGTGTGTCCTCTCTTGCCTCTTGGGCCTGAAAAACAGCTACTTGAATCTTGGGTTGAATCAGAGCAAGACGTCATCTACCTGGACCTGTGCAAAGCATTCGACACTGTCCCACAGGACATTCTGATCTCTAAACTGGAAAGATACAGATTCTATGGATGGAGCACTCATTGGATAAGGAACTGGCTGGCTGGTCACACCCAAAGGGTTGTGATCAATGTCTCAGTGTCCAAATGGAGATGTGTGACAAGTGGTGCTCTTCAAGGTTTGCTACTGGGACCAGTGCTGTTTAACATCTTTGTCAGCAACATGGACAGTAGAATCAAATGCACCTGAACAAGTTTGCTGATGACACCAAACTCTGTGGTGAAGTCAACACACCAGAGGGAAGGGATGCCATCCAGAGGGACCTTGACAGGCTTGAGAAGTGAGTTTGTGCAAACTGCATGAAGTTTGACAAGGCCAAGTGCAAGGTTCTGCACCTGGGTCAGGGAAATCCCATGCATGAATACAGGTTGGGAGGAGAAAGGACTGAGGACAGCCCTGAGGAGAAAGACTTGGGGGTGGTGGTAGACCAGGAGCTCAACATGAGCCATCAATGTGCATACTTGCAGCTCAGAAAGCCAGCTGGGTCCTGAGTTGCATCAAAAGAAGCACAGACAGCCAGTCAAGAGAGGTGATTCTCCTCCTCTATTCTGCTCTTGTGAAAGCCCTCCTGGAGCATTGAAGTCCCCAACATATGAAGGGGACTTCACAGATCTCCTTGAATGTGTCCGGAGGAGAGCCACTAAAATGATCAGAGGGCTGGAGCACATCCCCTGTGAAGATGGGGTTGTTCAGCCTAGAGAAGAGGTGGCTCTGAGGTTACCTTATAGCAACCTTCCAATATCCGTAGGGGGCCTACAAGAAAGCTGGGGTAGGGCTTTTTACAGGGGTGTGTAGTGAAAAGACAAGGGTAAATGGTTTCAAACTTGAGGAGGGGAGATTTAGGTTAGACATTAGGAAAAAGATATTTTCCTAATATGTGAGGGTGGTGAGACACTGGCACAGATTTTCCAAGGATGTTGTGCTTTCCCCTCCCTGGAAGTGTTCAAGGAGAGGTTGGATGGAGCAGTGAGCAACCTGGTATTTTGGGAGGTGTCCCTGCCCATGCAGGGGGTTGGAACAAGATGATCTTTAAGGTCCCTTCCAACCCAAACCATCCTATAATTCTATGATTCTGTAATTGGATGAGATATAAGGTAGGATGTGTAGAGGAATGATAGCCACTAGATGTCAATTTCTGAAAGGTATTGGTTGTGCTGTCCCCACTGAATTCTAGTTAAGAACCCCAGTATGTGTTAAAACAACTCTTCCATTTTCAAAGCTGGTTCTTGGTAGAGCTGCTAAAACAAATGTCTGCAGTTAAAATTCACATTCATGTTGCAACATGAGAGAATGAGAGGTGAACACAGCACTAAAGACTCTGCAATCCAGTAATCCTTCTCAAAAGTGCTTATGGAGAGGAGAATTTAGCCCTGAAAGTGTCATCTGTGAAAACCAGTTGGAATGTAGCTAGCAATTCTGATACATTCAATAGATCAATAATGCAAGGGTAGCATGGCTGATCCATTCAACACATTGGGTACTTAAAAACACACACACATGTTCTCACCACTTCTCTCACATGTGCACATCTATAGCTCCTGCTCTGGCATATGTACATAGAAACTTAATTCTTTTAATAACTCTGGAAAGTGCACACATGCTGTTGAAGTAAACCTTACCAAATTAGAACATGCTGCTTTGGGAAAAATAAAATTTCTAGTTCAAATATAGAACTGAAGGCCTCTCTAATATGTCATTGCTGATCTCCCCAACTCTGCATGCACCCAATAATCAGTCAATAAGTTCAGCTAGATGAAGGCTGAAAGCAATAGCAGCAGAGGAAGATGATCTGCAGGATTCATGAGGCCAGGTGACAGACCCTGGGCCATTCAGCCAAGCATGCCTGTTAGTACAGGCTTTAAAGATAAGTTCCAGAGCGCAGCCACCTGGGGACCAATCTACAAGCAGCAGAGCTTCTGGTGACATTTGCAGCATCAATAAGGAGATTATCAGTCGTGAGCTTTGTAGGATCAACACTGTTCACTTTGTTTTGGGTCAAGACATGATACTGCACATTCAGGGATTCAAAGCTAAATCCAGAGCCTGTGAGCAGAAATCTGTGTCACTTCACATATCTCCAGCCTGTTGCCACCAGCATACTTTGATGTTTACAGCTTTGTTGGGAAGGAAAAATTCTATGAGGTATTGGGTGGTGCTGAGCCTATTCAAGGTCATTCCTTTCTGTCTTCAGCTCAAATCACCCTGCCGAGGGACTGCCTTCCTGCTTCTTACTTTTTTTCTTTCAGAGATGTGTATCAGAGCCAGAGTGTCGTAGGATAGGAAGTGATACATTCTAGGTAAAAGGTGAAATTTGTCCACGTTCATATAATTTTTTTGCTTAAGTCCAAAAAGACAACTAAAATGTATATAACAAATAAGAAGCACCAGGGCTTTGACTGCTTCTAGTGAGTTTGTGTTTAGGGAAACAAGAGACAAAAATAGTCTGCTTTTGTATTAAGTGATAAACCAAATAACACTGAGGATGGTGGTTTAGTCTTATCTGCATTCTCTTTTAAACTGACTATGCATCATCTCTGGAGAAGACTGATGAAAACTTTCAGCTAAGATTCTGTAACATCAATAAAACAATTGTTTCAGAGTAAGCTCCCCATTTTCTAGAACGCTTTCCCTTCAAATAATGGTAGGAAATTTACTTTTTCAGAAGTATCCTGGGAAAGACAAGTCAGTGAAATATCCATTCCACAATGTGGCGTGATTGGGCAATCCAGATTACTAAACAAAAAATTAGAAAATAGAAATAATTCAGATAGTAAGAGTAGATGTTTCCATTTTCAGTAAGCAGACCCATTTTAATAGCTCAGTAGGAAATAGCTGTTCTTTTTTTAACTCACAGACTGCCTGGCATTTAGCATGGATAAACTCAGGCTATGCATCTTTGCCTATGAATGTGACATTGCTTTAGGAGGTTTATTTGTGAGTCAAGCCTCTTGTAAAGATTCACTCCCAAGCTCCTTGATAACATCATGACCACCATCAAGTTGTGGCATTAGTCATTGAAAATCTCTGGCTTGGCTATGATGGGTTGCTCTCTTTATTTATTTTTTTTTTCAAATGTACTTTTTAATCTTTAGATATCTATGCTGTGTTTATCCAAACTTTTCTCTCTAAGAACTTCTGACTGAATGACTTCTGAGTGAAACAAACATCTCTGCAGTACATTACTTTTCTGCCCAAGTAATCTACACAGAATTTGGTGAAATTGTTATGTTTTTAGGAAGGAATAGAAACTCAAATCCAGGTAGTGACTGTGATATATGGTATATTGCTGTATGACCCATTTTCAGCTGGTGTTAGAATGTACATATTGGTGCATGATGCTGATATGTTTTGAATGTTGCAGATGAAATGAAATGAAATGCAATTGACACACTTAGGCTAGTGGTGCCAGCTTGCTTGCTTGCTGTTTTTATTAACTAGTCTTTCCTTGGTTTTTTTTCTTCCTAAGGAGAAGATTGATGCTCCCTAGAATAAAAATTATGAAGCTAGCCCAGCCTTTGTGTGCTGAATTATGCATAGAGCCACCATAATTGCACGTATCAGTCAATTCCTGCAGAAAAATGCAAAGCTAGGCAAGTAATGGCTGTAGGTAAACACACATTTAGTCATACAGTGGTTATGGTAACTGAGTGTGCATTTTGTATGCACAGCTGGATGGATATTGTTATGACAGCTTTCCCAGCTGAGTGCAGTGCTGCATAGCACAAGAATGCTGCTTTTCTTCTGGGACCAGGCAAAAGGGAAAACTATTTTGGTGTAATAGTTCAAGACATATTTTCACTCAGAGATTCATAGACAATGAGAACCTTGAGCAGCCACCCTTAGTCAGTCTTCTCCCAGACATATTCACAATTCTTGACAAATGTTTATCCAGATCTCTAAAATCTCCATCAAGTGGGGGTCCACAGCCTGCTGAATTACCTCAGCAATAACTTATGAGATCTACTGATAGAACAGTTTTCCCTCTATTATGTGGTCCAAATCTTTCTTGATGTAATTTGGACGTACATGACTTTCCTTAGGTTCTATGACCATGGAAAACAGGGAAATTCACCCTCTTGGCAACAAATCAAACTGCTAGTTAGTGTGACAGAGGTGGTAGGAAGCTCTGAAGTCAACAGAATAACACTCCTAAGTTGAAAAGTGTAAGTATGTAAGATGCTGCTTTGTTGGGAGATAGCATTCCTTTTCTAGTCTTTTTTATCATTCATGATTTTAAATTGTCACTGTAGAAATGTAAACACATAGATCTTATTTCTGCAGTGTGTGGCTACACAACTCAAAGTTTTATCAGAGGCTTTGATGCTGGCTTGTATCTGTTTTGAAAAACATTTCATATATATTTCATATATTTATGTCAAGGGACAGACAGTGAGAAGGATCATTCCTTCACTGCAACAGCTACTATGGATTTCAGCTTAGCAGTTCCCTTTGTGGGCACCACATTTAGAAGCCTGCTGTAAGCATTCCGGGCTATGTCTAGACTACTAATTGAGATAGGAGATGGAGGTCTACTCAAGCACAAGCATCTCTCCATGAGAGGTGCTACAGGTGTTCAGTGTCTCTGCTTTTTGGATCCAGATCCTTTTGAAACACACTCGTGTTGCTAAAAGGTGAGGAGTGTTTCTCCCTTTGTGCTGAGCATGCCAGCAGGTGAGAGGCTTGGCTCAGAGCAGTGTGGTGGCAAGAGGAGATGCATCCGAGTCTCTGTTCTCTGGGTGGGTTGTGGGAGCCTGACAGGAGTGGAAAAGGGAAGTGCCAGGGTGGAAAGGTGGCCTCAGGCAATACTGCTGTGTGATTAGAGGGGGAGATGTTCTTTCGCTGGCTGCACAACGACAGCCTGACAGAGCAGGATCAAAACCTGTGTTAGTAAATAGCTGTAAGACAGAAATTGAAATGCTTATATAGGATGGGTAAAGGTGTACTAAGAATGGGAGGAACAGATGCAGGTCTATGGGCAAAGAGCCAAGAAGGACAAAAGGTGAGACATCTGTCCACAATATCCCATCCTTCATGAAACAGGATATGTGGTTGTTCATGAAGCCTGTTCTCAAGGAGAAAGATTTTTAAAAATTTGTTTCTGCTTGAGGCATTACATTATGCTTTTCATAGCTAGTGTGAATACAAATATCAGATGAAGGACATTTATGGTCATTCTTATTACTGAATACACTATGAGGCTGGGGGTTGCCTAATTTCACAGTCGTGGTCTCCGCTCATTCAGACAACTTCTGCAAATCACACCCTCAAGTGATTTGCTATATGCTGTATGTCAAGTCACTCACAGAGGTGGGAACAGCAGTCTTGCTCAAATGTGTTTCTTTAATCATCAGAGTGTATTTCTTCCCAGAGCAATGAGTTACCCCTTCATATATTTCTTGTTACATTGAATATTAATATTGCAATCATGTCTGTCTCCTTAGGGGACTTGTATTTTACAGCAGCAATTCAATACAGTTCACTATTTGGAGTTAAAATAAATACATGTGTTGAAGATACTAAAGGACTCTTCTAAAAAAATAGGCAAAAATCACACCAGAAATCACCATATCAGTTCAGAAAAAAAACCCCAGATTGAATAGCATCGTTATTGTTATAACTTTTAAAACAAACAAAAAACGAACCAAACAAACAAAAAACCCAAACCCCCAAACCAAAACAACCAGCAAAAAAAAGCACCTTCTAAAATATATAAAACATTGTGATTTTCTGGTAGGGACCTGAATAAACCACACAACCCCAAAGAGTCTTGAAATGCGTGCCCAAAGCCAGCACCACAGGGTGCAGCAGAGTAACCCTGCCTGAGCTCAGGGGCAGAGCTGTGCCAGAAGTTGAAGGAAACTCAGTGGACACTTTACCACTTTCTGCAACTACCTGAAGGGAAGCATAGAAAGTTAGGAGTTGGAAGAGACCTCGAAAGGTCATCGAATCCAACCACCCCTGCCAAAGTAGGGTCACCTATAGCAGGTCACACAGGAACACGTCCAGATGGGCTTTGAATGTCTCCAGGGAAGCTGTAGTCAGGTGGGGGTCAGACTCTTCTTGAAGGCATTCGGTGACAGGATGAGAGGGCACAGCCTGAAGCTGCCCCAGGGGAGGTTTAGGTTGGATCTCAGGAAGCACTTCCTCACAGAGAGGGTGATCAGACACTGGAATGGACTGCCCAGGGAAGGGCTGGAGTCACTAATCCTGGAGGTGTTTAAGGAAAGTCTGGATGTGTCACTCAGTGCCATGGGTTAGCTGGTGTGGTGGTGTTAGGTCACAGGCTGGACTTGATAACCTCAGAGGTACTTTCCAGCCTCAAGAATTCTGTGATTCTGTGAAACCTTGTTGGGGCAGGGATGTCTCCAGTGGCTTAAGATGCAATTCAGCTCCAGCCCTTGCCCTTGGTTCCCTCCTGAGCTACTCTGCAGATCTGCTCATGCCTGTCCATATCTTTTGCTGATCCTGAGCCCCAGGTTGGCCTCAGAGCTGCTCCATCCCCATGGCTGTGGTTGTAGCACCTGGAGCAGCTCTGCTGGCTGCCTCGGGGGGAGTGGGATGGGGCCATGGGGAGAGGTCCCTGCCCTGCTGCCCTCATCCTTTCTCCCTACTGCTAAGGCTCTGCTAGTGTGAAGTGCCTTAGTTGTGAAGCTAAATTCACAACAGCTGTGTACAATAAAGCTTGCAATTGATTTTAATCCCCTTTTCATTGTAAAATTAATGCTCAGTCAGAAAGAAAGAGCAAAACATATTTGAAACCATTAGTGTAGTCACTGGCATGGCAGAAGTTCTATGGGTCTGTGGTACATTTAAGGCCTGATTCTGTAAATAGTTACCATTTCTGCATATCCTAAAAGTGATAAAACTGCATGGATGTAAGGATACCTGTGTGTGTATATGTATATATATGTTTCAGGAAGTGGACCTTGTTTCATGGAGAATATATTGCCTAAATGGTCCCAGGCTAATCTGTGCAGATGTTTTAAGCTCATTTTTCTTGATGGCAGATGGAGACAAATAGCTTTTAACATTAATTTTCTTATTGGATCTCATCTGACAAAATCCCTAGTTGCTTCAGTCTCACATGAACCATTATCCTATTGTAGATACGTGCCTAATAAGCTTAGATTCTGAAAATGAGTGTTTGTACTTACTAATATCAAGGGAGAGTTAAAATCAAGCATGCTGCACAGTCTTCTGGGAAACTCAGCAGTAAAGCACTGTTTTCAATAATCAATAAATCAACCAAGCAAATCTCTAGACTTATTACAAGGGGATCTGTCATCACACAAAACGAAGACTTGTCTGAGAAACCGCTAAGTAAATGCTTCTGCCACTTAGTAGTGGGTTTGGTTTTTTGTTTTCTGTTTTTTTGTTTGTTTATTTGGTTTTTTGTATTGTGAGCTGCAGATTAAAGTGCAGTCATGCACAGATTTATTTTGCATTTCAAACAGAGGTTGTGTCTGGAAGAAAGCACTTTATGGTAAGGCTCACCAGCTTGGGTCAGTTTAAGAATGTAAAGATACCCTCTGTGTTCTCTGTCTCAGGCTCTTCTTGAACTGCTCCCTCTCCCTTTTCCTTGTGTCTTCTGTATTTCATAACTCTCAGCATTAAAATACTAGGAAAAATTTACTTGACACTTTTACAGGCTATCAAACACATAAATGGTCTTATACCTCACTGATCTGTATCCACTTGTGACAATTAATATCCCCCATAAGGGACTTCACTCCCCAATAAAAGTCCAAATTCCTAGCAAGAATGTGAGCTATCTACTTGCAATGGAATAATTTTCTTACAAATGTATCAGAAAACACTTACCAGAATGTAATAAAGTCTCAATATAACATGAAACTGAGCTTCACTACTACAAAAAAAAAACAAAAAAACAAACAAACCAAAAAAAAAAAAAAAAAAAAAAAGGAAAAAAACCAAACAAAAAAAAAGCAAAAGAAAAAAAGAAGCATTCTGTGCTGCAAAAATCTTTTTTGCTTCTAAGGCTGTACATATCCATTTTTCTATCTGTTTGAACATGAGCTCAATTGTTGGGCCCTAAAATCACTGGTAGCCAGTTAACTGCCCCCCAAAGGGTCATGTCTGGAGGCTCAAACATGCATGTTACTGCTCCCTCCAATCCCTTGCTGTTGGCATTTATGTTCCTTTTGACAGCTGCTGAGATTTTCCTGTCTCTGAGGGAATATGAATGACTCATTGTTTATCATTATAGAAAATCCTTCTCCATTCTGTAAATCATTTCTCTCTTTTTGGACACCCTTCCCAGCAAATGTGTCAGGCGCTGTGGTGAGAGGATGGGGACGCAGGCAGGCTGCTAATGGGAGGTTGCCCTTCTGCAGGCTGCCCCCTCTTCTTGGACACATCTGCAAAACAATCAGATAAACAGGGTGGACCCAAGTGGCAAACAGAAACATTAGGGTAAAAACTCTTTGTTTTATGCCTCCGGGTTGGACCTCTGAGTAGGTGAAAACAGAGCAGCTTGTAGTTGTGACAAATACTGTATATAGGACAGTAGTAAAAGACCATGGGGTCTGTGGGCATTGTGGCACAAATGGAACAGATTCAAAGATGTAGGCAGTCTCTCTCCTCCCAAGAAATAGAGGGTATCCTACTCTAGGCAGCAGCAAACTTATCATTACCAGGCCAACAACACATAGGCTCTTGTGATGATGCTGGCCTGAAATGTTTTTTTTTCCGCTTGCTCTTAGAGCCTTTTTCCCACTCATCATCTAGCTTTACCTGATGGCTTTGGAGTGTTGACATTTATCAGTGCCTACTTGTTCTCCCTTTCTGTTCTGCTTTATCTAATCTTTGAGCAGGAGATACAAGTCCTCCTTTCCATGACCTTTCCCTTTCCCTTGTCTTATACCCATTAGCAGTAACTACCCTCATCAGAAAAGGCTACTTCCTTTTTACTGGCAAGGCCAGGGCCTCATGAAATCAAAGGTGAAACTCCCATTGACTTCAGCTGGAGCAAAAGTGGCTCAGCTTGATCAAAGTACTTGAGAAGCAACAGAGAAGGCAGAGACTGTAAGTTCAGCCTACAATACACTCCAAAAAGATAAAAAGCATATAAAGAGCTGAAACCTTCCTAGATATTCATGCAACATCCAGGATGATATGAATACCCTCAGGACTGAAGCCTATTACAGCTACCACCCACCTCAATAAATAGTGATCATCTAGTTATAATGGTTCCTTCAGACCTGGGGTGTGTGGGCTTATTAGCCACTGGTTGTAATACAATTTTATTTTCAGTGACTAGTATTCACTGGTTGCTGTATGAATTTCCTTCTAAAGTCATAATTTCTGGAATGTGTCGCTTTTCATTAAGATGACAAATGCTGGCATTTGGCAGGATGTGGTATGGATCTTGTTGAGCTCTGCAATGGTGGCTGACAGCAGCAGAACAACACGGGAGCCAGCAGTGCCCCGATGGATCAAGCACCTTCTCTATGGTTTGTTTTCACCCTGCAAGTACAGTTCTGACTTAGTGTGAATAAAACCACTTAACAGGTAACATGCTGATTTTCTGAACTATCTGTCAAGTGAACTGTTCAAAGCAAAGATAGGGCTAGCAGACAGAAATAATAAGTGCTGCTCTGAATGGCAGAGGTAATTCTCCACCTGTGAGAGTTTTATTGCCAGCTGCTGCACAAGCAAGTTCAGGCACTGAGCAGTCTCCACTGGATGAATGAAAGAGTCTGGGGACCTTTTTTTGAGCCCGTGTACAGGGAAACATCACATTTCACAGTCGTAACTTTTCCCTGGCTAGTCAATCTGGACATTATTTTTTAATTCCTTGCAGGTCTTTTAAAAACACTATAATATTAGGTGCTGATGAGGAATCCAAATAGCCATAAAACCTCTGGTACACTCAGCCCTGAAAAAACTCCATGTTTTTCAAAAACTCTGACTGTTTTATGGGGGAAATCAGAGATCACTTGCTATGCTCTAAGATATTTAACATCATGAAGACATGAGCGATCAGACTGCCTTCTGCTCAGGACTGCTATAACAGCCAAGGAAGAGAAATAGTTGTGGTACCTCAAATGAGGCCAACAGCCAATTTGTTTCCTTGCCCAACCACTCTTCATCCAACTTTTACTTGCTGCTCGATAATAAATGAGTGCAAAGGTGCATGTGTATATGGGCTCAAAAAGGCAGAAAACACCGCTAGGAAAAAATCCATTAGTGTTCCTAATTAACAAGATTGTTATTTTTAATAAAAGCTTTCTGCGGTGCTTCTAGCGGAGATTTCAGAAAACAAGTCCTTCTAGGGGAGATATATCCCCTTCTGGACTGAACTTCTAAATGGTATTTTTTCATACTACTGAAAATAACTGGCCATTGTCCTTATCTAATGAGAGTGACCTCCTATAAAAAGCTCTTCAAAATGTATTTATTAAAACTGTCACATAAAAAACCTGATACTGATTTTTATTTATAAGCTTCCTTTATATATTTCTTGCAGTTACATCTCTTTTATTACCTGTAGATTAAATGACTAGGCATCTTAAAATATTGTTATAGGACTTATTTACTAACCATCTCTTGGTTTTGTTGCTCTCTTCTGAATTTTTCTCATTGTCATAGAATCAGAATAATTTGAGTTGGAAGGGACCTCTAAAGGTCATCTAGTCCAACCCTCATGCAGTAAGCAGGGACACCCTCAACTAGATCAGGTTGCTTAGAGCCTCTTCAAGCCTCATCTTGAATATCTCCAGGGATGAGGCCTCAACTACCTCCCTGGGAAACTCGTTCCGTTTTTCCACTACCCTTGTGGTAAAGAATTTTTTTCTTACATTCAATCTAGATCTACTTTTCTCTAATTTAAAATCATTGTTCCTTGTCCTTTCACTACAAATTCTTGCAAACAACCCCTCTCCAGCCTTTTTCTAGGACCCCTTCAGGTACCGGAAGGTTGCTATTAGGTCTCATGATTAGCCTTCTTTTCTCCAGGCTGAACAACTCCAGCTCCCTCAGCCTTTCTTCATGTGAGAGGTGTTTTCAGCCCCCTGATCATTTTTGCAGCCCACCTCTGGATCTGCTCCATCAGATCCATGCCCTTCCTATATTGAGAGCTCCATAGCTGGATGCAGTACTCCAGGTGATGTCTTACCAGAGCAGAGTAAAGTAGCAGAATCACTTCTATTGACCTTTGGCCATGTTTCTTTTGATGCAGCTCAGGATGGATTGGCCTTCTGGGCTGCCAGGATGCACTGTTGGCTCATGTCCAGATTTTCATCCACCAGCATCCCCAAGACCTTTTCTGCAGGGCTGCTTTCTAGAAGCTTATCCCCAGGCCTGTACTGATAGTGTGAATTGTTCTGACCCGGGTCCAGGGTCCAGGACCCTGCACTTGGTCTTGTTGAACTTCATGAGTTGCACCTGGGCCCACCTCTCCAGTTTGTCCAGGTCCTGCTGGATGACATCCTGTCCCTTTGGCTTATCAACAGCAACACTCAACTTGGTGTCATCTGCAGACTTGCTGATGGTGCACTCAATCCCATTGCCTATATCACTGATTAAAATATTAAACAGTACAGGTCCCAGTATGAAACCCTGAGGGATGCCAGTTGTCACCGGTTTCCATCTGGACTTCAAGCCATTGACCACAACCCTCTGAATGCAACCATCCTGTCCTCCTTTCTTTCTTTTCCTTTTAAATCATGCAGCACTCTGAAATGTAAAAAGTCTTCTGTAGAATAAGGTAATTACCTTGCCTAAAAGGAGACAAGCACAAAGTTTGAGAATGCAAATCTCCAGGAAAATCATATGTGAAGGCCCCAAAACCATTCTGAACTCTGAAACTGTGGACTTGCCCTTTACCAAATATTTAACTAATTCTTGTCGACTGATGACTTCTCTGTAATTTCCACTTGTGTTGTTACTGATTAAAACAGTATCAGGGGAGCTTGAAGAGGCAAACGCTAATGTTTTAAGCATCATAAACCACACTGAAAAAAGGATGGAGAAAACAATGTGCCTCTGTGAGAGAGTTCCTGTGCTGAGCATGGTGCCTTTGAAGCACAGCCAATAACTTTTCCCAGGAGGCTTCATTTGGCTCTTTCTCCCTTCTCTAAATTTTGATGGCTGAGGCAGGTGGCCATGGAGGTACAATGGCACTCTGGGAAGCCCAGAGCCCTGGCATGGTCCATAGTAGGAATGGCACTTATAATGGGTGGCAGAGGGGAAGCAGCTCTGCATGGTTCTGCTCTTGGTCACAGCTGAGCACACTCTAAGGGGGGGGAGGACTAGTGAAGAGAACGAATTACAGGACAAAAAAACACCTCCAAAGCAGAATCCATAAGCTGAAATAACACTCTGTAATCCTATATCATTCAAGGATGAAAAAAGGAGGAAGAAAGGAGAGGGAAATTTGCTTTTGAGATAAATGCTTAGTGAAAAATTTCCAACCAGCAGGACTGGCTTTCAAATTCTGAAATGGAAAAACTTTCTAAATATTTCATGGCTCTGAGGCTGCTTAGCTAATTACTTCTTTAGAAAACAAATTTGTGAATTGAACAGCTGGGAATACCATGTGAAAAAATGGCCATACTGACTTATGAGTTGGATACCCCTAGGTGAACTGGTATTGTATCACTATTTCTGCCCCTTACCACTTATGTCTCCCCAGGAACAAAAGCCAACATTAAGGAGGTACAGAACTACTTCTCAGTTGATCTAGACTGTCTTTCCAGGGCCATACATGATGGATCAGTGCATGTACCCCTGTTGGATGTTCTCTCCAAATGTGCCTTTGTCCCCAGCCCTGTGCATCTCATTGCTGATGGAAATCTTTGCATGGGCCAGTTGGTTTCAAAGCTTTAGATGTTGACTTTTTTGCCACCTGCAATCTGTGGGACATATTCATTCCAGTGTTCTTTCTGTCCCTACTTAAAAGCTGCACCCTGCTGAGAGGCCCTGCACAGACTCTGTGGGGCACACTGACCAGCCCTGTGCTGGGAGTTGTTAGGGATGTGCTTTTCAAGAACCATTCACTGTACTTACTATGAGCAGGGCTTGCACTTAATTTTAGGCTGATTCTGTAGACTCAGCTGCTGAGTTGTGGGGATACTGCTGTGGAAAGGCAACAGTTTTCCATGGAAATAGGTCAGTTCTCCAACATGATCAGCAGCCTGCTGAATTCCCAACTGCTGAACTAATTGGATTGTCCAGATACAAGATACAACTATCTTTTTTGTATTCTTAGGAGTAATCGTGGAATTACAATTTTCCCAGAGATTTAGCATTGCTCTCCACCCTCTCCATTAACAGAATTCAATCCTCTTTCAGAAGATAACCTTGAGAGAATGAGGAAGGTATATGCTTTGCCTCTATCTTAATAAAAGTGTGATATGAAGGTTTAATTAAGAGAGAGAAAATAACTAGGAATGAGCACAGAATTTAAAGCAAAATAGACCCTGTATAAGTGAAGAGTCACAAATGTGGTTCAAAAGGTCCCCCTGCAGAGACAGAGTAGTGTTTCTTATGGAAGCTTGAGATAAGATCTGCCATAGCTGGTTTTCTTTTTTCTGCTCTGATGGCAATTCTTATCCACAGTTTTCCCTTCTTCTGCCTTAAAAGGTTAAGAGTATTTTCCTGTTATGTCTTTCCTCCAAACTTAGTGTATTTTTGTTTTTTTTCTTTTCTTGTGGTGTTCTGGTGCTAAGGTTTTGTTGTTGAATGTTTTTTGTAAGAGTTTTTAAGCACCTGCCATTCCCCCTGGTCTATCTCATATAACTTCTGTTGCACCAGAGTAAGTGAAGAAGCTGCTAGATTTGCTGTGTTACCCTTCTGTGTTCTGCTAGAGATACAAACATTTTCTGTAAACTGTCATACCAAAGCAAAAAGTGGAGGGAAGTAAAGAATGGAGAAACTTAAGTTGTCTTCTGAGATTACCTTGTTTATTTATGCACGAGTCTATTAAGTTCTCCCACCCCAATAATTTTAACTGTATAAAACTCAGGATAAACAGTTTTAGCAAGTATCTTATACTCAAGGGATTTCAGAAAGTGAAATCCAGCTCTCTCGCTTATTCAAAGACACATCCTTTGCTTGAGCTTCTCAGGTTTTGGCAGTAGAGTTCACTGAAGGAATCCTAGGAAACAATTCTGTCTCACTTCATGTGGCAGGTGTGACATTGAAAATACACTGTTTTTTCATGGAGATGTCCTCGAAGGTATACATATATAATTGTATGTTTAGTCAGTCATTGGTTCTTCTTTCCAAAGTTTGAGATTCAAGGTTAGAAAATCTCATCCTGCTAGGATACATTTATACTTTGAGACTAATAGCACTATAGTCACATCTTTGTACAGCACTGATGATAATGAGAAGCTATTATTGCTGCTACAAAAATACAAATATATTGTTGGGATTCCTAGATATTTCTACAATAGAAAAAAATGCTAAAAAATGTAAAAATTTTTTTAATTTATCTTTGGCTGGCAGACTAGTTTGAAAATGTCGTTGGCTACTGGAGGGGATGTTTTTCCCAAGCTAGTTTTATCTGTTTTAAAAGCCAGCAAAATATTCCCAGGATAATTCACACACAGCTGACTGAATAATTCATAATGAATAATGTATTTAGATTTTGCCTCTCTCTTCATAAGGAGATCAGATACATTCATTATTCAAACTAATACTGGGTTTTCCCATCCCCCCTTGTGGGCTTGATTCTGTCACCTTTACTCAAGTTGAGTTATGTTTTCCAGGGGGAATTTTGCTGATTTTAATGGCAGTTCCTGCACAGCATGGTGCTAGACAGCATCTGGACGCAAGTGAATAGGTTACAAGAACTTGTGAATATTTGATGGTTGTACTTTGAAGCTCCTCCTGTATAGGCTTGCTATGCAAATCCTAGGAGGTACTTTTGTTAGCTCTTATAATTAACTATTGCAACCCCAGTGTATTGAATGTAGAACGCGAATTTTGATTGCAGCTTAGAGAGGTAAGCTAACATTTTGCTTTCCATGAGCAGCGGAGCTTAGCTTTCAACACTTTGTTGTTTACAGAAAGTGTACACAAAAGATTAAGAGTGAAGGCTAAAAGAAATGTGCTTGAGTGTGCAGTCATTCAGATTTTCTCATTACTGGCATTGCTTCTGGAGACTGCCCACAGGCATTTTTTCAGTATTTAGAAAATGCATTAATTACTTCTGTGCCTTCCTGTTCCCCTTGAATGCAGTTCTTTCCAGCAAATATTTTTAATCTAAACCTGGCCTTTGGCTGGGTGGATGAAGCTTTCTTATCGACTTCCAGCAGCAATGGTAGAGCTACAAGTGTAGATCAGGACACAACTCCCTGCAGTGCACTCTCCCAGAGGTGCTGTGGCCACTAGTGCCACCAGGCTGCACAGAAGAAACTTCAGAGTGGTGGCTCTGTAGGATAGTGTTTCCCTCTCCCTGGCTAGATGTGCTCCCTATTACCTCCTTTTCCTCCCACCCAGTTTAGGCTTGAAAACCCTTCTCAGTAACCATGTGTTTGGGATGATGGCTTAGTGTTTTATAGCTAACTGTTGTTGGCTGAACTGTGTAATTTTGTCTCTCCAAATGAAAATAATTATTTTTTTTTCCTAAAAATTCCACTGTTTATTCCAATGGTTGGGTCAGAAAATCTCTCTCTCAACACTCTGCCAAAATTTTTCATTCTTCCAGTGTCAAAACCAAGAGCTACCTGCAAGAGGAAGATTTTGGTCTAGGTATGTTCCAAATATTTAAAAATGTAAGATGTTTATGTAAGCTTATCCAATCTTTTATACACCCATATTTTCTCCATGTGGGGAAAATGAGTTACCTGAAATGTTCTGCCAACGTGAAGTATAAAACCTGTGACAAGGACTTTGGAGGACAGTGACAAACTGCAGTTTCCTGTGTGATGGAGGAAGGGCATATTATCACCACTTCCATTTTCAAGAGATAGGCTTGCAGTATCTGCACTAGAAAGTGGTTGCTTGGTTCTATTAAAGTCCAAACCAGCCTGGAGCTGGCAGGTTTAGAGTATTTTGAAACCGGTCCAACACTTAATTTGATGGACAGGGTTTGACTAAGGCAGTTTAGTCTGTGACAGTAAAACAAATACAAATAGTCTCCTGGCTCTCTGATAGTGTTTACAAGAGCATTAAAATGATTTCCCACTAATGATACACAGTTGTAGTGATTGGAGCACTATATCATGAGGCTAATGCTGCTGCCACAGTGGTGTGGATCCAGAGAGATCGAAAACAAAATGCCAGCAGAGGACCTGGACAATGTACAATACTAGGAATGACAGCCCAGTAAAATAGAGTCAAAGTGTTTCTACTGCTCTTTTAAAGAGAGACAATACTGGCAGGAAGTGTGCCTTCACATTAGCTTTGCTTGATGAAAGCATCAATGATGTATTTCTCTGGTAGAGGTAGACCTGTTCTTAAATGCATGTCCTCTTTGAACAGAGTTAGAACTTTACTCCAAATCAGTTCATTTACTTACTTCTTGTGTTGATCCGAATAAAGGTTTTCTGTATAAAAGAACTTCTGTAATACATACTTAAGTTCAAGAGGACATTACATAGCACTTGCAGATTTACTAATTTAAGCTTCATACTATATTTTTAAAACAGCTTGCTTTTCTGTAACCAATATATTTTTCCTTAAATGGAAGGCAAAAAACAATGTTCATTAAGTACTTTTATTTATATACATTTTGCGTAAATACTGTCTCAGAGAGTGGAGAAGGCTACATTTACCCTCTGAGCCTTCTCTCTGCTAGAACACAGGCTCTTGTGTGAGAACAGTGCCCTTTCTGCAGCACTCATCTGGTTCAGTGGCAACAGAGAAGCCCCCAGTTTCCTTTTCTTCAGGATAGAAGTTGTGTTAACTTTGCAAATGTAGTGAATGTCAAATTGGTAAACTGCTGACTTGTCTAGCATCTGTCTTTTCAGTCTTTTATGCCATAGCTTTATGTTAAAGAGCACCATAAACCACTTCTGAGTTAACCCATTCAGTGCAAGAAAAGAAAAATCTGCAGATAACACAAACCATAATTCCAGATGTCAGTAGGTTGCAGATCACTCCCTTAGTATTTTTAATGAAAGATGAACAATAAAGACTCTTTAACCTTGCTCATAATCTACATATTATTCATATTAATGGAACTGGGTCCTGCTAACTTATTAAAACCAGTAGGTGTTTTGGTACCACCTTCGCTGGGAGTGTTTTATGGGTTACAAATTACTTTAAATTATCATTAGATATAGGCTTCAGTGGAGCTGCACTGAAAAGACCTCCCTCTGTCCTGGCTTTCAAAGGCACTGCAAGGCTATTCTGATGCTGAAAACTGGTTGCCAGACGCAAAACTGGAATTGATGTGTGACTTGAACATTCAGATTTCATGGTATTTCCTCTTATGCCTTGTGCAGGAATTCTCTGCTTTTCTTGTTTCAGAGTCTTAGAGTGATTTTAGGGGCTTACTTTTCCCTGAAGACTGAAATGTTGAGAACCTTTTCAAACGTTGTTGCTATGGAGGCTGTAGAGAGGAGGTGTGGTGTGGGGGAAAGATTTCAATTGCATTTACTAGAGCTCATTTGGGTACCTGATCCCTCCAGTTCCCAAAACAGCTCATCACTGATGCCCCTGTGACAAGCCATCAAGGCAAGGACTAAACTACTACATCTTTTTAAATAGTGATAAAATTAAGGCATTCATAGGTTTTAGATCTGCCAGGAAAAGGAGATTTCAAAATTTAAGGTTCTGTTTTTCTTAAAACTCATGGTTTTGGGGTTTGAGTGAGCTGAATGAAACTTTACTTAGGCTTATCAACACAGGAAAAAATGCTAACAGGTATGATTAGTCATAAAGGCAGGGGAGTTACAGAAAATTTGGCAACCAAAAAAATAGAGAAAAAAGTAAGGTTTTAATGGATGAATTTCTCTTTGTGCTAATCTAAAACTTATTTACAGTGATATCACCTGTCAGGAGACTCTTTCTCAGACTATTTTTCTCTTGGGCAGACTGCCACGTGCCAGCACTTAAGTGGCTTTGCTGGGCTTTTCATGCTGCTCTCACCATTGTCCCTGGTGCACAAGAGGAGGCAGCCAACACCCCATGATGACACCTGATTTTTGGGGCCAGCAGCAGAAATGAGAATTAACTCTGCAACAACCTGGATTTGGTTGTTTTGAAATCCTAATGTTGGATACATTAATTTAACTTCCACTTGGAGACAAAAATTGTCTGTTATTACCTAGGAGTGTAAGTTTGGTCCCCGTGCTTTCTCATTGCTTGTAATCATTAGGATTAGGAATGACTCCTGTATTCCAGTACCTCTCTGCTCTAGTTTGTTACTGGGATTTCCTCTGTACTAGGTTGCTGCCACTTGTATTGCCTTTTCTTGGTTCCCTCCTCGTACAATAAGTGATCACCAGGATTAATGCATTCCTGAAAGGTAAGGAGCAGAAACCTGTCTCCCTGACAACAGGGGACAAACTCATAATAAACACATAAAAATAAACATAGATAGTTAGAGCCAGCAGCAGATTGTGACGGCAGTAAAGAGGGGTTTGCTTCATGCCTTATGGAAATGAAAGCTCTGTCTTCTGCCTTCACTGCCATCATTATGAGAGCCCAGTTAATCTGCTCTCTGAAGATGATTGCCATGTCTATAAACATAAAATATGCTGCTTTAACTGAGTCCCCTCCCCCAGCTGAGTGTCACTGAAAGTAGTTGCAATTAAAATAAGAGGCTGCCCAGGCAGGCACTGCAAGTGCAGATTCAGATAACAATAGAGCAGCAGCTCAGCAGCTGGTATGACGCAGGAAGGAATGCTGCTTCCAACAGCCCTTCTCCAGATCAGCTGCTCTTTCCCTGGCACAGGGAAGTGATGGAGGCTGCATCATATGTGGTGATCCAGGGTGGAAAGTTATTTCGAATATATTTTACAGGCCCTCACATCCTATGGGACTTGACAGAGGTGACTGATCTGAATCTAGCAGAGTCTCAATGCAGCCGTATAACATGGTACATGAATTATTGCAATATGGATTAAGTCCTATATACAGATATAAAATGACTGACTGTAATTGTTCAGCTAGGAATAAATTAAGTAGAATGCTGTGTGCTAAGTTTCATCTCACTGTCTTAAATTATACATCCATATAGCAGAGCAGCAAACTCAATGTAACAGTAATATTGTCCAATGAGCTTTCCGCCTCTGGGAACTTGCCAAACCTGATCATAGTAGTGTCCAGCTGTCTTCTGTGCTATATAAAATTATTTTCTGATCCCAGGTAGGCTCCTGGGAGCTTCTGACTTCTGTGAAGCAGAACATTTAGAAACTGTGAATGAAAGTTTATTGCTTGTAGACACTGCAGCTAGCCTTGCTCTTAGTTTGTAAGTGTCAGATCCAGTGCTCAAGTTCCCAATGAGCTCTTCATGCCTCTCTGACAGCAAGGAATGAGAGTAGTTCTGGTCTAACTGGCTGCCTTCCAGCTTCTGCTCCATGGCAAAGTGAAATCCTTCTCTCATATGCCTTCAGGAACAATTCTCTGTGCCCAAGACAGCAAGATGGTGTGAGAAATGTGATAGAGAGGAAGGGGCTTTGCTGTAATGATTCAGGTGTTCATGCTTGCTTCTTGACATGGTAAGAAACTTGATGGCCTCTAGGTTCTGACCACTTCTGGAACAAATCAGCTCAGACCCTGAAGGAGGCAAAGCAAGGAATAAAACTGCCTTCTCTTGATTTTCACCTACCCTGGCAGCAGCCAGCAATTGGTATCAGTTTCAGTTACAGGTTTAGCTTTTTATCCATTTTAAAAGTTCTTAGCAGCTCTATGAATCACCAGTGTATTTGACACCAGTGGCCTAGGACAGAGCGCATGGTAAAGGTTGCACTGGGTAACTGAACAGTCTCCCTTTTTCCATTGTCTGAGTTTGCTCTGTGAAAAGTTCTTTGTAGACCATTTATTTTAGAAAAGAGGCTGGCTGCAGGAGTTTACTCTTCTCTGATGATTCAGTTCATCTGAGGGGCCACAATTCTCAGTAATTTTTACAACAGCCTTTAATTAATGAATAGATACCCGGATTACTTTTACCATAACACAGGCCTGACATTCATCCTAACTATCCTGCTACATGAAGAACCTGCCCTAATTGTAAGTAATACAGAATATGAAGGGCAGGCCTGTGATTATCTTCAGATGATGGAGATTAAGACAATGTCATAGATGTACGAGGGAAAATATAATCTAACCCTACCTTCTATTTCTCCTGTTGTCTAAGGTTGCCAAATTTTTGGCTCTGTTTTTTTTTTTTTGTTTGTTTGTTTGGGGTTTTTTTGTTTTGTTTTGGTTTTTTTTTTTGTTTGTTTGCTTTATTTTATTTATTTTTCCCTGGAAGTTGGTGGGGTTATAATAAAGATATTTTGAGGCAGCAACACAAACAGAAATTTGCCTATGTCTCTTCTAAAGGCACTGGCAGCATGGAAAAGCCATTGCAGGAGCAAGCTGCCTGAGGTGGGCTGTGACAACTTTCTGTGGAGAGCAAGGAAGACATGGTTAACTACCTGGTCCTTTCTTTGCTCCAGGAATAGTGCAACTACATGCTGTCCCTTCCCTTGGGCAGATGGCGATTTGGATAATAATTTTACAGTCCCTCCTGCTTAGCTTACTCACATTGTAAGTGGGAAGTATTTTCCATGTGCTCATGCTGATTGCTAAAGCTAGGGAAAGAAGGGCTGTATTGTGGTGAGCCATTCAAATTTCATTTAAAAGCTTAAAAATAGCACTGTGAAGATAAACCTGGAATAGCTCTGTCTATCGTGTACATTGTTGAGCATTTCCTTTCACCCTGCAGCCCAGCCCATCCCTCCCATGTGGTGTTACCGTCGCCATAGCATATGTTAGTTACTGGACCAGTGCCATTGATTTTCAGCGAAGTAGCACATAGTTTTTCACATATAGCCCTTCTGATAAAATTCTGCATAGTTTCCTTCTGTGACTCAGTAAACGGAATCCTTATTGTAGGAGAAAGATGGAAGAGTGCATGAAATAAAAGACTGAAATATCTAAAGCTTGTGAAGTTCTGCAGGTACCTTGCTGCTTTTGTTGTATGTAAGCCAAAGTGGCAGGTACACGTCTTTATCACTGGGTAGGTTTTATAAGGTCACCTGTTATCTGAAGACCAGCCAGAAAAAAATAGCATCTTAAAAACTACCACTGATTCTTTTTGTGACACTTCTAATCTTCATTCCACTCCTGGTCTTATATTGTGAACTCACGCAAGGTGACAAACTGGGACCTTAAAAATGCACTATTTACCTGGTATTTCATGGTAAATACACCTCAACTTTCATGAACTTTACAAGAGTCATGGTCAAAAATTTTTTAAAAATCGCCTAAGTTCTCAATGTCCCATGTATTCAGAGCTAAGCAATGTCAGGTATTTCTGCAAATGTTTCTCCAATTTCACTGACCTAGGAGAAAACTTTGAGCTCTTGTTTTTCTGCATTTCTTTTTTAACCCTGTGAAGATACAATGACCAGGAGTAAATTGCATGAGAGAAGAGGAAATCTTTTGTTTTGGAAAGGTAACAATGAAAACAGTATAAAGTGCTCCTCTTCCTGAATTCCTCTCCCCTAACTTGAATTCTTAAGATAGATTGCAGCTGTCCCCAAACTCAGTGAAAAACACTTCACTCACAGCTCTTACCTTGTATGTGAGAGGGCTGAAATAATTGCAAAAAAATGGGGGGTAAGGATTACCAATTCTTTACAAGTGCACATGCAACTCACAGCATACATCTTCCTCATTCAAGAGAGAGCCTTTAGTTCTGCTCAAACAAGGAAGAAAGATAAGAACTTGACTTGCAAGTCAGTGTACAGTGGGCCAGAAGGTCCAATAGCTACAAAAAATACAACCTGTAGTGTATCTTGACACAGAAACCCTGGAGAAAGCACACAGCACATGTATCAAATTCCCTTTTCTTCAGCTGATAGATTTGATGTTTTATTTCAGTTTTTTATGCTGATAAGGCAAAACAGCCTCAGAATGTGCAAAACCATAGCAACTGCGGCAGGAGGATATATCTGGAGACAAGTTGTCCTCCTCTCTCCTAATTTTACTGTATTTCCTCCCCCCAACAAAATGATGGTTGTCCCTTCATGAGTGGGTTTTGGTTTGGGATAGGGTTGGGTTTGAGTTTCAGATGAGACTTTGAGCCCAATGATATGCAGGAGTGAGCACACATTCTGAAATCTGAAGTTAATTTGTTGGGATAAGGGAGTGCCACTTGATACCTGTTTATGACTTACTGGATTCAAAGGTGTGTGGGGCAGACACTGCTGTCATCCAGACTCTGCTGGGTACTCCCCAGTGCTGTTGCTGGAAGGGCAACCTTATATATAGTGATGCCTCCTCCTGGGCTTCCAGTGCCAGGCCAGTGGCCTATGAAGGGGCTCTTATGTCTCAAACAAAAGCTGGAACCATGTCTAAGGGGTTGTTCTGATGAAAATTCTCTTAGAAACTGGTGTGTTCCCATGGAAACTTTCAATTTAGCAGAACTAGCCATTCTGAAGGAAAAAATACCTAGTCTGACATTTCACAACTTCTTTAGTTGTAAGTGGTGCTAATGATGGTATTGTCAGCAAGTCTGGATAAATTAGGTTGAATAAAATAATACGAATTTCTTCCTCAGCAATACCTTTGAAATATACATGATCATACCTCTTTTTTTTTTTTTTTTTTCTTTTCTTTTTGAAACAGGAAACAAAACTTTTCTCCTTGAGTAGAAAAAAATAATTTCCAGTGTTTAAAAGAAAATTCACTGTAACAAATACGTGGTCAAAATTTGTCAAATTAATATTTACTTTTAGAAGACACTATTTTAGCTTACAGCCTGTGTTCTACAGGATGTGAGAAATAAAGCAATCCTGCAAGGATCCAGACGGAGAGATTCATCCTTTCTGCTTCAAACAAGCTGCAAATGAGAACACTTTCATTAAAACCAGCCAGGAGCTGCACAAAGGGGACCAGCACTGTGTGGGTGCTGGCAAGCCCAGATAGCTGCATAGATATCAGTACAGAGCCTCCGTCAAATTCCTGGAATTGATTAACCCCTAGGAAAATAATTGTGTACCTGAAGGGAACGGAGGCAGTTTTTGAGTGTCATCATAATTTCTCCTGTGATTGCTCCTGGATACTGGCATGCCCTTATATTATGGATAAGACAACTGCAGTGGAGGTGGTCAATACAACGTCACTGCTCTCTGCCATCTGAAAATCTTTATTACCAAACAAAGAAAATCCCTACATCAAAAGCATCAAAACCCTTGCATCAAAAGCAAGGCTGTGTTATCCATTTTTCTGGGTATAATCTGCTTATGCTTTCTCCACCTGCTTTGGGGGGTCCTGTGTGGTCCAGGCAGAGCAAGCATGGGCGTCAGAGGCTGACAGTTCCAATCTGAATCACAATTACTCTTTTTCAAATAGTCTCCAGATTAACAAATGATCGAGGTTCACTGTGCCCAAAGGTGGGGGGAATCATATCACAGAACAGTAGGATGGTTTGAGTTGGAAAGGACCCTAAAGATCATCAAGTTACCCCCCTGCATGGGCAGGGACACTTCCCGCTAGATCAGGTTGCTCACAGCCCCATCCAGCCTGGCCTTGAGAGCTTCCAGGGAGGGGGCAGCCACAGCTTCCCTGGGCAGCCAGCGTCTCACCACCTTCACAGGAAAGAATTTCTTCCTAGTATCCGATCTAAATCTACCCTCTTCCAGTTTAAAGCCATCCGACCACTACACATCCTTCTAAGTCTTCCCAAAGACACCCCCGCCCCCCAAGCCCTCACAGAAGCAGATGCTTGTTACATTTTCACCAACCTCTCCCCCCACCCCTCCTTCCTCCCCCCCCCCACACCTCGGCCACGGTGCTGCAGGCACCGCTTAACGCTACGGACCCCTCACCCCCCTCCTCTCCACCGCCTCCCCACCGCTGCGGCTGCGGGAGCGGGGCGAGATGGGGCTGCCTGCCGCCCGTCGGGGAAGGCCGCGGCGGCTGAGGAGACACCTGGGTTTCCCTGGCAACAGGTAGGAGCCCGCCGCGGCGGACGGGGGAGCCGGGGGAACCGGGGGAGCCGGGGGAGCCCGGGGAGCCGGGGTTTCCCCGTTACGCGCCTGACGCGCCGTTGGCAGCCCCGAGAGCTCCTCGCCGGCGGGGGCGATCCGCAGGGTCAAGCCGGGGCCCGGCAGCCACCTCCGCCGCGGGGTAGCCCCCGGGACAAGCCAGCCTAGCCCCTCGCAGGAGGGTGTTGGGTGGGCGAGGCGAGGAGCGGCCCCCCGCCCGCAGGGGAAAGGTAAGGGTGGGCTCTGCCGGGGCGGGGGTCGGGGGGGCTGTGTGATGGAGGGGACGTGGCACAGCGCTGGGGGTCAGGTGCGGGGGTTTATCCCGGGCCATGTCATGCCTCAGCTGCCCGAGGATTGCCAGCTCGGGTGTAGCTCCTCATCCCAAAGAAGGGCCCCGTTTCCCTGGGCCGGGCCTGGCAACTGTTCCCCATTACTGTCCCCTGCTTCCACCGCCCCGCTTTGCCCGGCCGGGGCCTCTCCCTTCCCGGCCTGCGCCAGCCAGCTTGGCTTCTCCACCGACCTTCTCGGGTCTGGGCGACTTTTCCCCTAAGTCCTGAGTGCCCACCCCAGCCCAGCCCCTGCCTCTGCCCCCACAGCCCCTCTGCTGCCAGCCTGGGCCTGGCCTCCGTTTCCCCCGGCCTGAGCCAGCCAAACCTTTCCTGCTTCCCACTTCGTTTCCTTCGTGTTTACATGTATCCCCAGTGAAGCCTGGCAGGGCACCGGCCTCTCTGGTGCCTTTTCCCCTTTGCTGACACCATGGGGAGCGCTCAGCACCCTGCCTGCCGGGATGCCCGGTTTTCCTCCATCCATCTTAGCGCCCTCCAGGCTTTCCGTCCCATGTTCTGGGCACGTAGGTATGGATGCCTGCTGCTTAATCTCGGCTTCTTCTGGGCACAGGCGCATCAGGTTGGGCACAGGTTTGCTGTAATGAGGCGAATGTGGCTCCTGGACGGGAGCTGGCTCCTGTGTGGGCAATGAGCTCATGTCTGTCTGTGTGTGCCCCCGTGGAAAGGCCTGCCCGCCATCCAAAGCTCTGTTCCCTCGGCGGGTTGCGGGTCCCCTACCAGAGGGGATGCCTCAGTCACATCCCGGGGTGCCCGAGAGGAAACCACCTTTCTGTGCCAGGCATCGCCTTCAGTATTCGCTGCTGGGTCAGGTCAGACAGTGATGGGCAGTACTGTTGCCATGTTGTGGCCAAGTGACTCCTTGCTTACAGCTTTATTTTCTTTTTTCCCTGAATCTTAATCTGAAAGCACAGGGAAGGGCCAAAGAGAACAGTGGCTGTGCTGGTACCTGTTCTTAAAAAGAAAACCAACGAAACTTTTACAGAAATAGAAAGAAAACATAAAAATATCTTTAGGAAAGGTTATTTTAAAAAATTGCCCCTACTTAGAATTTGCCCGTTTGTTTTGGATCAGCAACACTTCGGTAGTGCTTCCTGCTGAGGTTATATGTTGAATAGGACTAACCATAAAACTTATCAAGAAAATGGGGCTGATTGGTGACCTCAGTAATACAACATTCACAAATAGGCCATAGCATCACAGACAAAGATACAAATTGACCTTGAATGTCAATTAACAGAAGGCTTTATCCACAATTTTTTATTGCACGCAAGATTTCTTGACTATGTGGTTTCCCTCTGTTTCCTTTGTGTAGTGCTTGTAGGAAAAGAAAAGGAGCACAAAGCTCCCTTTATTTTATTAAAGCCAGAAATTGTTTGTAGTTCTGTGGCCAGTGTGATATTTCCTGATAATATAAAAACTCAGTTCAAAGAGGAAGTAATGTGTTACCTTGCATTGTTCCCCCAAATAACTTAGAGGGAGATAACTTGATAAAAACATTTCTATCACACCCTCTGGCTAGTTAAGTATAGTTGTTATGTTTCCAAAAATAGGTAGTCCCTGAGTGTGCCTGAAATCTGAAATGTAGAGGTCAGTTCTGTGTCATGTATAGCCTTTTCAGGCACAGCCATTCTGACTATAAATTGTCATGGACTTCTCCCCTGTCTGTTTCTTCAATTGACTTATTTTGCATCATTCTACAAAGTAGATGCATGTAATCAGAGAGAGACAAGCTTGTAATCAGAAAGTAGACAACAGCAGTTGTTCGATCCAAGAAAAATAATATTAATAATAATAAAAAAAACATTCCGAGGTCTGAAATAAGGGAAAATATCACTTTTTAAGGCTTCTGGCAAACTTCTTTAAGAAATGTTTCTTCTAAATAACAAATAATGAACCAATATCTCTTTAAACTCTACACAGAATCACTTCCTTGTCTTATTTCCCAGTGACTTACAGTGTTTTGGCTTTTGCTGTGTTATTGATAATAAATCAGCTTGCTAGCTATGGGGATGTCTTTGCAAAGAGTGTGGCCAGGAATTGTGTAAGGCCTAGGAGGTATGTGCTGGGATGGGAGCTGGGAGCTAGGAGCTAGAGGCCACTCCAGAACAGGCAGGATGCTTTTCCTTGTACTTAGCCTCAGGCATAGACCTGGTTTACTCCTCTCAGTCAACAAAAGGAACTTCAGAGGCTTAAACATACACTGGATGAGCTGCTAATGAGACTGTTCTGTCTCTTCATACATTTCAAAATCTACATGCTGTATTTCAGTCCTGGGTCTTCTGGGCGTTTGTGCCTAATTAGGCTGGAGGGCCTCCAGTTCAAGATTACCTATGTTGCCTAGTTTCTTTATATGACTTTGGCAATAAAGCAGATTACCATGGGTTTCTGTGCAAGCAAATTAGGGACAGATATAAGCCTTCTTGTAAATCCTTGTTCCTGGTTTCTTAGCACTGATTGAATTTCACCATCATCTGGTTCTTTCTACATTAAATGATGTGTGCCAATTATAGCATATTTGTAACTAGGGGTACTCTGTAAGATGAGAGGTTTTAAATAGTATGTCTCCTCCTGCCTTTATTTTTTTTTTTTGTTTGTTTGCTTGTTTCCAAGGAAGAAACAATACTGCTTCTAGAAAAGCTCTTCCAGATTGAAATAATGAAAAAGAGGAAGGGACTCGGAGCTGAGCTATACATAGCACAGCAACAAATGTTTTGGGTTTATGTTTTCATAACAGTTTAAAGTAGAATGGAGAAAACACAATACATAGCACATGAATTGGCATTTAGCACTATGAAGTAATATTCCATTGCTTAGGACTCCTATTTACTACTACTTCAAAAAAAAAAAAAAGTCCCTGTGCAGGGAGGAATTTAGAAACCCTGCTATGGCTGTTGCCTCAGCCATCACTGATTAGGTAAACCAGACCTTAATTTTCCAGACTGTTATTCACTTTTTGAGCACTATATGCACTCTTAGCATTTTATCCCTGGTTTTATCAAGCTGAAATTTGATGTATAATCTCAATTCCAGTGGATTAAATGACGTAATTTACTGAACAATGGTTTCATCTTGTATGTCAGGAGAGAACTGGATACATATTCAAAGCCTGATACCACCTTAAATGAACCTTAAAAATATTTGGAAATATGTGCCACAATGTGATTTGTGAAATGATAGGTGACAGGGAGGAAGCCCAAATATTAAAGTACTCTTCTAATTTAATACACCAATTTTTCAGAATGATCATGAATAGCTATCAATCTTTTGGTACTTGGCAACCTGCAGTCTTACATAACCAAATATAGATTTTAAGTGGCTAACTTCAGAAACCAGTAGGTGAATATTTTAGATTAACAACTACAAAGGCAATGGATTCTTCACAGTTATAATTTTGGGATATGTGACTTATAGCTCAGAGATACTATATATGAAAACAAAATTCTTCATGACCTCATTAAGAAGACCTAAAAATAACTGTTTCCTGACATCCAAGCTCCTGTTTAAATATAAATCGTAGGGTTCTTTACCTCAGGTCCCCGTGTGACAGCTTTAGGGAAATGTTCTGATGCCGGTGTGGTGAGGAAAAGTGCACCATGAAAGTGAATGTCTTCTGCCTGTCAGGCTCCCAGATTTCTGCTTGTAATTGTGCACTTGATAGACTCAGTTCTATTTCTTTGAAGAAAAAAGATTACAGGTGAAACACTGATACCTAATTTTTGGATTTAAGTTATATGACATTCATTAGGCAGTTAAATATTTTAGAATGCTTTAAAAAAATCAACACTTTATGTTTACAGGACTTGGAGCCACAGAGAACTGATTATACCTAACATTGCATTTATGATGAAAAAGAAAAAAGGCTGCCTGAATGTCAGATAGTGTCAAACATGTACATCCGACAGAAATACTGTGCAGCCACCCTTTTATAGACAACTTTTATATTAAAGGAATTGCTTTCCTTTATGAAGTGCTGAGACAGCTCTGACAGGCAATCACATCTGAAATGTCTTTGCTTTTATCTCTCTGGAACATAGAGGGGTAAGCAGCAAGGGAGCATTTCCTGGTGGTAACAGTAGCCAGAGGATTCTCAGAGGTGGACACATTTGTCCTGTTGAAGGTGTCCTGTGCCCTGTATCCCACCTCCCCAAACCATGCTGAGGGAAAGAATTACAATGCCTTTGAAATCTGTGCCTAAACTTTGTGGCCTGAGCCTTTGTCTATTTAGGAATACAATAGTGCACTTTGATGTATGGTGTGGTCATTCTTTTTGATGGAAAGCAGAGTGACTGCTCAGTAATAGAATGTGCCTTCAGAAGATGCCGAGCTACTTTTCATGGGAAAACTAAAACTTTAAACCCACTTTTTTTATCCTGCAACAATCCAAAGAACAAAGTAAGTCTGCAAGTGTGTCTTGAAAAAGAAACTGATGCTTGGCCTGAAGGAGGAGATGCAGGTATTCTTGTGTCAGAGAGCAAACTTAGGAGATCTCAGAAACTTCAAACCTGAGTCCACCTGGTCTTCACAAAGAGTTTTATTGTGAAAGATTTCAAAAACATCTATAGGTAAATCAGATATGTGTTTTCCAGTGTTTCAAATGTAGAGGATAAATGCCTGTAATAAGTTAGGAAGGCAGTAGCCTCATTTATCAGAAAGATAAGAGGAACATGGATGGCAGAATTATCAATATTTACCAGACAAAAAAGTTATGGTACTGGTACTGCAGTGGGTTAGTGGGTTTGTCTTTTGGTCTCAGAACAGTAACCTGAACTCTGAAAGCACATTTGGGTAAGAAATATTCTTAGAGACACAGACACATTCTGGACCATGTCTGATGTTAGGATCAAAATGTAAATGGCATTTGGGGCTTTTTTTTTTTTTTTTTTTTTTTTTTTTTTTTTTTTAAATAAAATTGGATAGCGCTCTATTTCTTGGGTAGTTTTTTTTTCACCATTTTCTGAAATCATTGTGGATGCAGCTTGGCTGTCATGTTCTTCCTTTATCTGGAATCTGGCCAAGGAGATGGTTGGCAAGCCTGTTTTTTGGAAGTCTGGACATTATCTTGCTGCTCTGGGGCCTCTGCAGTATTAATAAACCACAAATAAACTTCCTGGCATTTCTTTAATGATGTTATGGTTAAAGAACAATCAGTTTAAGCCTTCGGAGAATAGCTATTGCAGAAAAACAGAAAACACAGTCCACTGACATCTAGCAAATGATTCTTTTCTTTGCTAAAGCAAAAAGGCTTGTTAGATCTTTGCATGGCAGAATAATAGTCCTGGGACATAGTATAAATAATAAACTGCCAGTAATAAATATAGCTTTTCCACTCTATAATCTTATGCATACTGGTTAATCTCTTTTCTTCACTTGATCAGCATATGATATTAATTGAATTCTTTGTTCTGATCTTGAATTTTTATTTTGAGATTTTGTATTGAAAGTGCCATTCAAGTTGCTATCTAGTATGTATCGCAGCTGTCCAGGGCCAAGAAAATGAGCTTTGGTTTAGCAGGGATCTACTTAACTTTCCTTGGGCAGGAGGCTGCAGGCAGCATTGCTTTGCTGTGTATGAGCAACATGTTCTGTAGAAACCCATGGTGCAGGGAGGCTGTAAGGAGAGACAGGAGTCCACCTGGTCCACGCTGCTACTCTTTGAGGAGCTGAGTTGTGTGGCCATCAAGAAGCCCCCATCTGTCCTAGAAGCCTTTGGTCAGCAGCATCTTGCAGGTTATTTTTTCAGAAACAGAGAAGGGGACTCTGGGGGATGCATGTAAGGATTTTTCTTGATGGCATAGTTCTGTATTGAATGTCATCGCAGTCAGTAAGGCCACAGCTTTTCCTCTCCTACAGTGTATCTCTGTGTGACATGCAAGTCACTAATCAGTGGCTAATTAGGCATAAGTGATCATGCATTTATTCTGTTTTCCTTTAATAAATATATTCAAGTCCCTATTTGCATTGCTTTATGAAAATGACCAGTTTTGTAGTGCTGAAAACAAGTTTCAAGAAAAAAAAAAACAACTTAAAGCATTTCATTTCTAAGATTGTTAAACTCGATGACCAAAAGACAAAACCCAACAAAGAAAAATTATTGCTATGGAAATCTCCAAGTGAGAAGGCAGGGGTGTGAAGGCTTTATAAAATAAAAGTTAAGGGCTTCAGGAGATAGATAAAGACACACAAAAATATCAGTGGTAAAAAGCATTACGATTAAATATATTTTTCTTGCTTTTAAAAAATTTTATTTCAAAGAAGCATAGAAAGAAGAAAAAAAGTAGTCTGAGCAAAAGAATGGGTCATTCCTGGGTGAAAAATGTCCACTAGAATTAGAAGAAAGTATTAATTGAATTACTTCTCTTCTTCACATGCTAGTGAAGGCCAGACTGATGCACCTCTGCAGCCTATATACCATGTCCTTCCACCTTTGCTCTGCTACTGTATGAAATGCTATTGTGCTACTGTGTGAGCCATTACTACTAGGTTTCTATGAATGTCTGGACCTGAACACTAATACCCAGAAGTTTTTAAGAAAATCACTGGGGAGTTTGGGGGTTTGTGAATCTCGAATTTTTCAATATGCTTTGAACACAGGGAGATTACAGAGAACTTGGGAATTTGTCACCAATGCTTTAAAAAGGAATTTTCGGGATAGTTGCAAGCCTATCAGTTTGTCTCTGCACAAGGAAAAAGTAAAAGAAATTCTCCCACTGGTCTACATTTAAACTTCCTGTCGTTCTTTAAGACTAGTCACCTGTGATTTGTGGGAAATAGCTTTTATCACCTGACTCTTTCTCTTTTCTTTATTCTTTTATTTGAGTGATAACAAATATAGTTTGATCAATGCCATCATGTTGAAGTAATATATAATACGCTTCTGTGAGGCATGAGTTTTTGATGGAGTAACTAGACTGAAATGAAGTGAAATCAATGAGATGCTCCTTAAATGGATGAAAAGCTGGCAGACAGGCTGTGAAACATGACTGTAAATAGGGAATCCTCAAATGTGTCTTTCTGTTGGATCCTATAAGTAATGATTATTATGAGTAAATATTCAGCAATTTTATTGGTGACCTAGATGGTAACAATAGCAGTTTTGCACAAGACTAGGGGAAATTTAAGAAAGAGGAAAGCTATTTGATGCAAAGAGATGTGTCAGTATTAGTGAAGTATGTGAAAGCTCTAGTGTATCATGAAGGAGGCTTTGGTGAGCTAGTGTGGCTCTTGCACACATGCTTGGCAGTATTGAGTAAGGGTAGGGAAATATTTTGCATATGCACATTATGTTCCTGCAAATAAACATGATTTTAGGAAGGAAAAAGGAAGTTCAGTAGTGTCATGACAATAAAAGATGAGGAAAAATTGAACTCCAGGTTCATTGTCTAGGGGATTTCCCAAAGAGGAGTGGCTCAGTATTGCTTGCTCTGTTTATTCATCCGATGGGTGAAGGCATCATTGGGTTTAGCCAGCAAAGCCATAAAAAAGCCAAACTGGACCCAAGCAATGTTGCCTTAGTAAACTGACCCTTTAGTAAACTTGGTAAACTGACCTGTCAAGGCAAACTGACTGTTGGAGTACTAGAATCAGTACCAACATTATTTAAAAAGAAATTCTAGCTAAAAAAGGCTGTGATTCTGCAAAGTCTTCTGTTTTTCAGATCTGAACTCTAAGAGGGCTATAGTCCTGTAAGAAATACTATCTTAATTCAATCTTTTTAGACATTTCCAAGAGAAGCATGGGTCTCTCTTTCTCCATGGACTTAGTTGTTTAGAGAACTTCACAGCTGTATTCAGGCCTCTGAAAATGGATGAAACTTAATTTTGTCTCTTGTTTTGTCTAGAATTTATCTGAAAGAATTGTCTTTATGTTACAGTTCTTATTGTCAGAAATGGAAACAGGAAAAGCCCTATGTGTATTTTAGAACCTGGCAGATGTCTGTATGCCACACTCCTCTCTTCTGTTGCTCTCTTACCCCGTTGCCTGAGACTTGCTATGTTACCAGGAACAAGAGAGTGGGAATTTGACTTATCTATTACTATTGTTCTCTGATGCAGCTTTTTTTGGCCTGAAATTAGGGCAGCTGAATGTAGTGCTCAGTCAACTTTCTGAATTGGCAAAATGCAGTAAAAGGCTAAGATGAAGTTTTTACTTTGAGACGGATGAAATTCTGGATGCTTTTTACAGAGCTTTCACCAAATCCCTGGTTGAGTGTTCACCTCTAATTTTGTTCATATTTTTGCCCCTCGAGAGAAGTTTGTGGCTCTCTGCAGCATGGTGGTTGCTTGAGTTTATATGGAAATTTCTTAATACTGAAGTGATATGTGGCAGAAAGCAAAAGCAACTTCATATTACAGCCTAGACATCCTTGTTAGCCTGAGGGACCTCAGATGTACAAAGGCAGATTCTGCTCTGCTCTGTATTATCAAGAATCAGTAAAATTTAGAAATTTCATCTGTAGAAAGTTCTTGTGTTTAAGTATGGCCCTGATTATCTGTCCATTTTCTGCTTCTACTTATGACTCCTGACTGTGTTCTGGAAATAGTGAAAAAAAAAAAAAAAAAAGTCTTGCATCTGGAACAGTTAATATTCACCTGCATGTTTTTCAGCTTTTTGCCAATTAAAACAGCACTGAAAAATGCTACTCATTTGAGTGAAAGTATTTAATTTAAAATTAGTAAAGTTAGTAATTACATGTACCTTTTCTCTACCTCTTGACCACTGGAACAATTTATCATTTCAGCCTCCTAAAACTGAAAATAATGATGCTGGCTTGCTTTGCAGAGGACTTTGAAATTAGATGCCCACATCACCTAGAAAGAGAGCCAGGACTAGTATCTGTGAATCATAAGCATGTTTTGTATCCACTGGACTATGCTGATGACACCACTAAACGCAGAATTTGGAAAATACTCAAGTGCAAATGCCTAACCAAATTTTAGGTCTTGCTTTTGGAGTATAGGAAGAACGGTTTTTAAAACTGTGAAGATAAGTTCTTTTTCAAAGAGATTTTTTTTTTTAATTTATAGAACTATATACAGAAAATGTGACTCTCCGTGCTTGATCTCAAGAACAAAGTTACATTTTTTTTCTATAGCAATTAAAATACTTGCATTTTTTCCCCTGTTGCAGTTACTCCATTGAAAGCTTACCCTTTGTTCAATTCCTGTCTTCAATGTACCCATGATAGCAGGCTACAGCATGCATAGTCTACATTCCCCAGCAGTTGAAGCAACACTTAAACATAGGAGCTGTTTGTAGCATCAGTAGAAGTATCTCTTTGAAGTCATATCTTAATACGAGCCTTTCTCCACAGCTTCTGGCACCAATAAAATTTCTTCAGAAAGCTGATCATTTCCTTGCTGTTGAGCTGTGTCCTCCTGTTTTATAGTTGGATTGGAGGTGCCTCTGATAAAGTGCTGTCTGTTGTTCAAATAGGACTTAGTGTAATGATCTTTTTTATTCTTCTGTCCAGGTCCTGAAGTGCTAAAGTCTACAAATTACCATACTTATCTCTTTTTGTCTTGCTGTATCTTGCTGAAAGATTGAACATCCAGTTGTAGCCAGGACTATCAGTTTCCTCACTGAGAAGACAAGGGGGTTCCTTCCTGCTTTATGTGTCTGTATCTCACCACCCTGCCTGACAGTAGACATTGCAAACTCATCTCAGAGGACTTCTGTTCACCTGACATCTCTGCTTTGAAGATACTGGTTATTAAAGCTTCTGTGTAAAAGATCCTGCCTTAGGTTAGTTTATGTTTGTTAGCTGAGGTTTGTAAATCAAGTTGTTGAATCAGTCTGGTCTCCACAATCAGTGGTATTTTTCCAAAGACAGAAGTAGTATTCATTGAATATTTACCATTAAGTCTTCTGTTAAATATTATCCCATTTAATTAACACCAAGCTTAATTAGAACCCCAGAAAAGACAGTCTTATCTCTGTTTGAATAACTGTACCAACTTGCTACAATGTAAATCAAGGTTTTAACAGGGTAATTCAACAATCTTGCCTCGTTAGCTAAATGATTAAACATCTGTTGCTGTTCTGAAGAGAGAAACGAGTTTCATCTTGCACTAGCAGCTCATCCAATAGCTAGAAACTGAAGATGTTGACTATCAGTGACTAAGAGCTTGTCCTTTTTCTGTGGCACATTGCAGTTGGCAAGAATCTGTCTGCTTCAAGGCTCCAGGGAAAAGTGCGATACTTTCTGGAAAAAAAAAGCAACAAACAAAAAAAGCAAAACCCCAAACGAATTCTGTCTTTCACTTATTACTCTGAATTGTAATTGCACAGAAACACACCCAATATAAACTTAGAAATATTATTTTCTGTTTAAACTTAAAAATTAGAAACAGCACGAGTTTTGTTTTAAAGCTTACAACCAATACTGTGAAAAACAGAAAGCTGATCAGTGCTATCATCTGTTTTGTTAAATGTTGATCAAACCCAAGGAAGGCTTGTATTTTTTTAATGTCAGAACAGGAGCATACCATGTAATCTGCATTGTGTGGTGCTGCAGTAACTAAATTGCACCAGTTACATTATTATTCCTATGCAGTGGTGTAAACCCTGCTGGTTCACCCCATTTCACCCGTCCCTGGGTGCAGCAGTGGCGTAGGAGTTTTTGGGAAGCTGGCTGGGTGTCCCTGGCTGCAGCCCCTTCTGCTTGCAGTGTGCCTGCTGCAGATTTGACTGCTGGAGGACCAGCCTTGCTAGCAGAGAAATACATGCCAGTAGCATGGGCATACATGCCAAGAGGGAACTGGTAATTAGGAGCTTTCTGCTTGCAGTCTAGCAGCCAGCCATTGGTGCATGAGTATTTTGTGTGCCCAGCAGCTATTTATGGATGACTCCTGAACACAAGCAAGGAAGGATTAGCAAGGTGTACAGTATGTGATACTTTGCCCTTTCCACAAACATCGGGGTCACAGCACTAAAGAATTGCAATGAGGTCATAAAAATATTCTTTTTTTCCAGGCTTTAAAGATCAGCGCTATTTGTCATGGAGCAAAATGCCTTGGCAGTTGAACTTCTGTTCCCACAATTGTATTTAAGAAGTGCTCATGTATCTTGACAGACTTATGGGTGATTGTAAGCAGCTGAATGAAAACAATAGGTTTGCGATAGCCGTGGGACGTGGGTGGGCCCCACCATCAGCTGCGTGTCTGCCCTGGTGAAGTCTTGCGTGGCAGGTAGGGAGCTCAGGCAGTCACACAGTGACACATCTGACCTTCAGTTCCAGCCGTTCCTCAGCTGCAAAAAATACTCTGAAGTAATGTGTTAAATTTAAGGGCTTTTGGCGTGCTTTTTTTGAAGGGTCTTCTCACGATGCAGTTTCCAACCTAAGAACATGCTGGCTGTCTAACCCCAGCCCACTCTCCTAGTTCAGGGAGGCATATGTTGCCAGCTCCAGGCTGGCTCAGAGAGAGGTAAATTCAGATGGGTCCATGTGTTTTCATATATATGTTTATAGTTACATGTTATATTAACAAGCATATAATTAACCCAGGAAAAGATAAATCCTGGAGAAGTTATCTAGGATTGGAAGCTTTATGTGGCCAGGGACAGAAAAGCATGCAAAGGGACGAACTTTCTTGATGTCTAGACCTTACTTTGGAAAAGATGAAGAGAAAATACATAAAGGGAGAAACAGGATATAAAAAAGGGAAATGGTGAGATTGGTGATTGTGGTAACTGAGGGTAGACTGATAACGGGGAGAATCTGCTTGTAATTAATTCCCCATTTACAAATTACAGAAGGAAAGAAATAGCTGTTCTTCACAGCCTGATAGGAAAGAGACCCTTTTCCATCTGTAACTAACTAAAAATCTACTGCTGTTTTGTAGTTCCATGGTAGTTAATTAGAATCAGTAAAACACTTTGCTTGCTTTTAAATGCAATCGCCTTTGGGTAAAAAATGTTTCCTGATGTCTCCTAAACTCTTTAAGTGGCATCTCTATGAGGATATGAAGATCTAATATGCACAAAGAAATACTGTAGTCTGAAATCTGTATTTTGGAATCATGTTGTCAGATAAATTTATTTGTAAAACATAACAAGGGAAATAGTTAATTGCATTGAAAAGTCTTTAAGATTATTATAGTATTTAATTACATGTGTATAACTTTAAAGGTAATAGTGTACTATTCTGCAGAACTTAGACAAGATATTAGTTCTGTAAAAAAACGTTTCCAGAAATATATTACTTATGGCTACAAAGCTGTTTATATAGAAAATCTTTCATATCCCACATATAATAAATGCTGTGTACTCTCCCTATAAAGACCTTTTGTGGCTTGCTGTTTGATCTGAACACCATGTAATGAAGAGTTCTGTTTGTGATGAAATTTTGTGTGATTGAAAGCCCAAATGAAGAAGATGCCTAGTAGGGAAGTAATAAAATTCACAAGCTATAAATAAATGGACACTCTGAAATTAAGGTTTGAAGTACTTTTTATTCCTACAACCTGGAATGCTAATTTCAAAGAGAGTGCAAAAGATGGAAAGAAATTGCAGCCACTGTCACGTTCAAAAGGTCTGTGTGACAAAAAGCAGGTGAAGAAAAGCTTAGATCACAGGAAAAGGGATTTTTGCAAGAAAAAAAGAGGCTCTTGCCAGACTACAAATAAAAGCAAAATGCCATGAAGAGTTAGAAACTAGGTACCTTAAACACGTAAAGGAAATTCCATAGTCCAGCAGGAGTACACAGGTGGGAAAGATTGTATCCTACTTACTGCATTTTAAGGACTACATCAGTCTAGGTCCATTGTTTTCAGAAAAAGAAATGTGTTCTGGTTATCTGGTAATTCAAAAAACCCATTATGATCTTTAATTTGCAGATGTTCATGACCTAGAACATTTCACTAAGCAGCTGATAGCATGAGGAAGATTTAAAGCTGTCGGTTCAGGCTCCTGCTGTGCAGGGAGTGTGTTGGTAGAAAGTCACTGCAAAAGAGCAAGACAGGTCTGCAAGTCAGACACCTGCTACGTGAAATTGGTGCATGGATGAGATGGGATTTTTGTCCTCCATGTTCTTCAAGGAGATACATGCATGGCAATGATTTTATTAGTGGAATTGTTAGACTACATCTGACCAATGCTACAAAGGGACATCATGCATCGTATCCCCAGGTCTCCGGGGAGAACTACAAGACAACAGGATTAACTATGAGAGTGAATTTGCTCCTGTCTACATGATTGGAATAGATAATTGATAGAAAAACAGATAGTACAGACTTCAAGAACAGATTAGTTTTGCACTTTTCTTTTTCTCATTACAGCCTTTGTCATGAAAATGGATATATGGTATGCCATTTCCTGTTCTCCTTCCATTCATTATAATGTAAATGTTTGATTTTTCCAATTTTTCCATTCCTAAGTCCTGATATAATATGTGCTCTGGTTCAGTGTCTATAAAAAAAAATAAAAATCAGCAGTGGTGGATTTTGGTAGGAAATTATATTCTTCCCTGACAAGCTAAAACGTTATTGTTTAAAGGAATAATTAATTATCTTCACAAGCTGTTTTCATTCAGACCTAGTTATAGTAGTTGGCTAAAGCATCTGAAAAAAATGGTAAAGAGGTCTTCCTGTAGATGCTAGGAAGAAAAGGCACCATATTGCTCTAGCCTGACTTCCAGCATGAATGAGATCCAGGGATTCTTGCATCTGACTCTCTGTGTTGCCAGAAAGTCATATAGATTTGATCTGTCAGTGGCAAACGATGAAGGATCCAATACAAGCTTTTGGAGAACAATCCCATGACTACTTATTCTGGTGAAAACCAATTAAATAAAAAATAACTGGACTAACTTTCCCCATGGGGAATGAATTATCTGACATAGGCATGCAACCTTTAAATAAAAGTCTTTCAAAAAATAAAAGTCTTTAGGAAGGGATAGTAGCTTTGAAGAACTAGTTGACCGATATCCTTTGTCTTTTGCTGTGCTGGGCCTCTCCTTTCATAAGCTCTCACTATTGTCACGGTGACAATATTGTCACTGGCCCAAACCAGGACAACTATGCAGACCATATGCCTTGTTTCTAGATTGAAGCTGTCTAATTTTAGTTTCTAGAATCTGTGATTTTACAATCTTTTTGTCTTTTGTATTATTCAACATCAACATAATGAGCAGGGACATCTATTTTTGGTGTCTGCATGGTTTGTAGGAAGCACAGATTTGGTTCAGTTAGGTCACTCAGCACCTTCAGATCTCACCCCAGTCAGGGTTGGATGGACTAAAAGCCACACAGAAATCTCAACTGCCTGTAATTTCTAAGGAATATTAGTAGTAAAGTTGTACATGAAAAAGCATCAGCACTTGCTTTTCTTGTGCACCTCAGGTACCTGATGATAGCAAATCCTAAAGGTTGTGTCCTGATTGCCCTTGAAATGAAGCTAGACTGTGAGAAACAGCAATAGATGTATAACTGATAGGAATTGTATGTCTTAAAATTGTGTGTTGGTACATGGTCCTGGATGTTACTGGTATTCCACTGTATGGATGTTGCTGGCTTATATTGTATCTACATATAATATATCTCCCATTCATCTCATATGATTTTCTTGACAGATTGTGTTCTCATCTACTGTCATGTTACTTGTTCACATCGGTCTCCTAACAAACTGGCTTATCCTTCCATTTTTGTGCCCATTAAAAACAAGCCTTAAAATGAACTGCCCCCTTTTGGAGACGATTAGACTTTGTTTCAATGTTTTTTAAAAGCAGTTCTGAGGAGAAATACGACTAATCTGAATGGAGTATCCTGAGCACAACAAGCCACTGCAGTGCAGAACATAATTCATAGAAAGCATTTGACAATTGCATTTTTGATGATTCATTCTCCTGACTCAGATGGCAGAGGGAACCAGGCATGGGTACAGTTTATTTTTGCAAATAAAGAATGAGAGATGCAAGGGCACACTTGTGAGGACCCTGGAAATGATAGCAGGTTATTCTGGTGTCCATTCTGGGCCAGGTTGTCAAGGGTGGGTGAGAGGGAGGGAGCACAATCAATAAATGTGTGAATACAATATAAAATAGTGAGGAATGTGCAGAAAATGCCTAAACAAGTATAGCTGATGCCTTTTAAAAATAAGTTTGGCTGGTAAAGAAACTTTCAAGTGCTGTAGGGCATGCAGTATTGTGTGACATCCGAATTTTTTTCATAAATTGTTCCGTGAGATGGGGGCAGTTCTGCACAAGATTGTTTTCATAGTCTTGTGTCTTGTGTTTGCGTTATCCTGTGACTGTCAATGAAGTCTGCCTGAAGCTTTATGCACTGCTGAGCTCAATAAAATCTCTCCACCCAGTGGGCACTCCAATGTCTGACATTGTGGTTGTTTTAATGGGATTATTTTTTCTTGTACAGGGGCACCGATTTGGGCCTCTGTTCTCAGCCTGTCCATCTCTGTTGTGGAGCTTGATGAATTTTGGTGGCTTGGTGACACCTGCCCCCTTTGTAGAATTTAGCTGTAACTAGTCTGCACATTCAAAAGCATGGGGACAAAAGTGCCACTGTGCAGGCAATCCTATTTCTCAAGGAATCCATCTTAAAGAGCACAGAATTAGTGCAGTCTTTCCAGGGATGTCCCTACTTGGCAGTTTTTCAACTTGAATCGGGGCAGGGAGGAAAACTAGGTACACTTTCCCTGCTATTTGCAAATCTCACTCCACATGTCCATCCAAATGTGCCTGTAACACAATGAAAGCATACCTAGCAACACACCGAGTCAGAGACTAAGTATCCCAGACACAAAAGGATCAGACATTCAGTAAGAAGGTGATCAAGTGTGGACCATACAAGATGCTGTGGCTCTTGAGCAGATGCAGATGCAGTGCTCAGTGCCTGGACAAGAAATTGTCAAAGATGCTATGCGAGGCATTTTCCACTGAACTCTGGATTTCTTGCTGTTGAATCTCTTGATGGTTCCTCTGTGCACCTGGCTGCTGGTCCGTGCCACCTGCAGCTTCACTGTGCTATGGGTATGAACAACCTGTAGCTGAGCAACCTGGTGGCATGATGGCAAGTGTCATGCCCTGCCACTGGAAGCTGACAGGGTCTTTTTGTCCTGAGAAGCCAGGGGCCAGCTCTATGGACAGATATACTTCAGGTGGAGTCCAAAGTACTGTCGGTTTTGTTAGCTAATAACTCTTTGCACTGGCCTTCAGAGGATGGTTTGGGTTTCTTTTTGACCAGTGAAGCATAGTAAGGTGCTTGAAACCCAAGAGAGTGAAGGGAGTTGGAGTGATTCAGGTTCCTCCTCATCTTCAGTTCTGTTGCTCTCACTGCTGCCTCTATGCACTTATGCATGCTAACTTCATAAATGTGTGGCAGTTCCTAAACTTTACATTGTCTTTCCTTCAAAGTTGACTTGCCTTGGCCAGGGAGTCCTCCACAGACTATATGAGTCACATGAAGTAGCAATATGCTAAGTTAAATACAGTAAATGATTTATCTCCCCTCCCTTTGGTTTGTGTTTTGAAATGTACGCTGCACAGTTTGATAGCTTCCTACCGCTGCTGCCAGGCCACCTGTCCCATACTGCATCCAAGTCTTTGTCTCCAAAAATACCACTGCAGCTCAGACAAACAGCTTGGCAGCCATGCCAGGGAAGACCTTTAAAATGATGATCCTTTAACGCCACAATGGGAGAGAAAGATACATTACATGTCTGTGTCTGACCCAGCACTTCAGAGCTACAGAGCTGGAAATACCATGCCATGTCTAAAACATACACAGTGAGTTGGATCAGCCTCTGGAAAAAGGCATCACCTGGCTTCAGAATAGTTAAAGTAGTACTACAGTAATATAGTCTGCTTTTTACTATTAACATTAGTAAATTAGGTTTTTGCCCCTTGCCACAAACCCAGTGCTTTTTCTCTACTTGCTCTACCTTTTTTTTGCCTGTTAGTGAGGGTATTTTAAGTATGTTAATGCAATGTAGTGGCTGTAGACAGATACTTGGTTTTCAAAGTAGTAGGTTAAACGTAAACAGATGATTAGGTGGGTGACCCACTGAAATTTAGATCTCCAGAAGCAGTAGGGTTGCCTCTGTGCTTTTGTTGCTGTTGGTTTGGTTTCTATAGACTTTGCCCATATGTTTCCCTACCCAAGCTAGCTAGTGGCAGCCCAGAAGATGGCAGGGAGCCCAGCATTGGCAGCATCCTCCCTGGATAGGGCTGCTACTGCTGAGCCCTCAGCTGCTGCTGGACACTGGAGTTAGATGGTGGCCCTAATGCTGCCCCATGTGAGCTGGCATCGCAGTCACTGGGACTGCAGACACTCCTCTTGTGCTTGACATCAAAGGGATGAGAGCGAGAGAGTGGAGTTGCAATCTCTTGGGATTTATTTGTTCTATGGACAGATATAAGTGAACTTTTTTCTGCAGAGCTGCAGGGTGAAAAATTCCAAATGGGATGCGGGTCCTGCAAAGCATCCTTGTCACAGCAGCATCCTCTGGTGTGCAGCGATGGGACTTTGGGGTTGACACATCCTTTCTGATGGGCTGTTCAGAAGGTGCTGCTTTGCAAGCCATCATGACAGGCTGCCCAGCATCCCTTGGGTCAAGGGCATTATTGATTGTGTGTGAAATGTGGTGAAGCCACTTTGTAAATGCACAGTGTTCAATGGGAGGACGTGAGGGAGGCAAAATGTCTCAAGTTTCTGCCTACGTGCAGATAGACTAAGGAAGCACGTCTGTTAAAACAAAAGGTTCGTGTTGCTTGTTTGGTTTTAAGAAACTTTCCATCCTCCCATTGAAAGAAGCCCTTGGGTGAAAGGAGTGCAGTTGCGGGGGTTTAATATTGTTGGCATGTGTTTCTACCAAGGTTACATAAGTGCTGTTTTCCTGGGAAATGAAATCATGGAAATGAAAAACTGAATCCACCAGAGAATAAGCAGGCACAACTTTGATTTCAGGCACCTGTCTGTGCCAGTATTTAATTTGGCAAAGGAAACGTAGCATCAAAACGAATACAAACAAGTAGCACAGGAATAATGGCACAACTGGCATTCAGACACTGAGAGGTAAGAACAAACACATCCCTCTCCAGCATGGGAAACTTCACAGTGTGTAGTATGTGTGTGGGTCGAGGCCAATGTGAGAAGCAGGCAAGGAGAATCCTGTGCAGAAGGAAGAATGGGGGAGTTTGGGAAATAGACTTGCAGCAACCTATTTAAATGAATTGGAAGGGGAGAAGGGCAGGCTGCAACCAAAGAAGAGAAGCTGGAAAGCTGTAAGGCCTTTCCTCTGTCTTGCTTTAGTAATTATCTCTTGTTTGCAGAGCTTCCATTAATTGGAATGCATTTCCTAATGAAATTAGGCTGGCAGCCAGTATTCAAGGCTTTTTACTGCTAGGGAAAATTTGTTCTTTGAGCAACTCAGCCATTGATTTTTGTTTGTGTTTTCATTCATCATGAGACTGTTATGTGCCAAGAATTCCACGCTCCGTCATATTGGCTTGGACAGTCTGAGTTATTTGATTTATTCTCTTGCTCCTGTTTCTTAAAAACTGAATTTTACAGCAATGCCCCATTTGTAGTTGCTTTGTTACATGGTTTTCAATCACCCACCCCTTTTTAAAAACCCAACAATGAAACAGTTGACCTTCATTTTAACCACCTAACTGTTAGGACAGCATAAAATGCATGGCTGTGGAAAGATGCTAGCAATCCCAAGGAGGACAAAAAAAACAAAAACAAAGCTTCAAAAAATTGGTTGAAGTGATGTTTTACCTGGTTCATTGGGAGCACAGGACCTGAGCTGTATCAGTAGAGAACAGCACACTTTGAAGAGAGACCTTTGACAAAGCAAAATTGGCAACACTTGAGCTGAAAGAGTTCAAAATCCTGTTCAGACCTCTGTCTTTGCTTATATCTTTGAAGTGATGTGTTTCTGGGGATAGGAATTACGGCATTATTTGGATGTGGTGCTTTCTTTGCTTTTTCATCCAGGTTGGAACTAGGTACTGCTCATCTTTGTGGAAATGGCCTTGTCTATCTTACTCTGTAGGATGTTTGATATATTGGCAGTATCTATATAAATAACTTATCCATCAGGCTGAATTACTTTCAAGAATTAATCTTTCTGCTATATCCCCACTACGGAATATATATCTCTGCACTGATCATGCTCTATAACAAATATGAATCTTATATAATGCATGCAGCCATTTTACAACAGACTTTAAGCAGTGAATCTACTGATCTCCTTTCTCTTTCAGCACATAGGAGGGATAGTGAGCAAGGCTGAAGCTTGGACAAAGAGAGAATGTGTTACTTCCACCTCAAAACGATCACAAATATGAGTCTGGCTTTAAAGTTATTTTTTTGAAAAGCAGCATCCTTACAGTTCATCTTAGTTTCTTTGATGTTTGAGACTTAAATGAGTGCACTCAATTTACCTTTACAGATTTGTCTCAACATATGCTACTATGAATGGCTGTTAATTGAATCTTAGTCATCTGCCATCTATAGCAACTGGAAGTTTAGGGACAAAATCAGTATTATAGGACCTATGACTGAAATAAGGAGTGAAAAAAAAAAGTGGAATTCTGTACTTTTTAGGACTTTACTGCAGTTTCTGAAACAGTGACATTATTTTCGTCAACGTACTGAAGCTCCCCTCTGCATGTGTGTATTAGATTGTATGTATGTGTGGAAGGTCACTACTGGTGCTACTTAAATTTAAAAATATTAATTTTCACAGGTGCCTTTTAATTCTTTCTTCTTATGATTCAGGTAAGCTTATTTCCTATTCAGAAAGCAAACAGTGCGGTAGTAGTCATCAGAGGACAGGCTGTTACCATGAGAAGTCACCATGAGAAATTATGCTGAGAACCCTCAAATGCCATGCCTATTGTGGATGATGTGAGGAATTTAGTAGTGTTAACAACAGGTGCTTACAGTGAGAAAGAAAGTCAGGCAGCTTCCCTTAGCTGCTGGGCTGAGGCTGTGGCCTCTGCATGGCTATGACAAAATAGTGTATACAGGGGACATGTGTTTCAAGAAGGACTTAGGGACTGTCGTAATGGGACGTTCAACTGGAACAGTTCATAAAGAGACGCAGCCTTCAGATCAAGATAAAGGTATTTTTGAAACTACTGGAACAAACAATACAGGCTTTAGGGGTGTCTTTAACTGGAAAATGGAAGGGGGAGAGAAAGGAGTGTTGCTGAGGGTGAGCTTGTAAAGGGAAAGAAATAAGGATGGGCATATTTGCATCAGGTTGTAACTTTCCTCTGAAGACACATAGTTCAAGTTTCCCCTCTCTAGCTGTAGGGATAACTCAAGGGAATCACTTTTGAAGCAATGTGATTATCAGCTCCCAAAATAACTCAGAAGACAATGTTTCAGGGCGCTTAATTGTGAGAGCACAAAGTTGCAGCTAAGAGAATATTGGTAGCATTTTCAACACCAGGCTGTTCAGATGAGGCTTAGCTGCCACTTCACTTGGTGAAGGGTACAGGAATGCCCCAAAACATCACAGGGAATGGCAGGGATCCTGGGCAACATCTGGGATTATCTACAGCAAAGGACTGGTCACACACAGGTTGTCATCAGACTCAGCTTTTCTTTCTAGGAACTGTGTCCTGATGCTGTTTTGTCAAGCACCTCACTTCCTGCTTCTCTCAACCTGAGAAATAGGTAGTTAATTTTAAAATAGTTGATAGTTCCCACTCCTCTTTCTTCATTTTTGTCTTGAATTGACTGTCTCTACTTGGAGTTCTTTCCCACCAACAGTAGCTATGCAGGGGGTGTGCATGTGTGTGATGGTGTGGTGCATGGGCCATATGACCTCCTTTGCAATTTAAATTAGTCTATATTTTTGGAAAGAATACTGGTACAGGCTCATTAGGGAATTAGCAGACTCATCTGTGCTGCAGAAGAAAGTGTTATGACAGCACTAGAAGACAGTTCTGGGTTGAAGATGGGAGCCTTGATGCATATGGAGACTTGAGACCTGTCCTAGGACACCTGCACAGAGTGTTAACAGCAACCAGGCTGCTGGTATTGAACAGTGCTACAGGCAACAGCTGCAATGTATCTATCATTTATGTGGTCTCTCTAGGCTGATCAAAAAATATGTATTGCACTGTGATCACGTATATTCTTCCCTTGTTAGCATGGCACCCAGCACAGCTGTGACTTGTGCCAAGCAGTACTCCCCCAAACATCTTGAGTATGTTCTAGGAACCAGGAGAACATATTTGAGAACTGAATTTGTTACTAGATAGGTCTGCTCACACCTGCGTTATAAACCTAAAATATTTCTTGCAATTTCTTTCAAATCGTTCAGCCTAATGGAGATATAATGATGTTTGCACTGGTGGCAAGACATGATATGCAGGAAAATATTTTCCTTGAAGACAGCAATTTGCTCCAGATTTCTCCAAGCACTTCTCTCAAGAAAAAACAGCAGCTCTTTAGGTATTACTAAGACCTGTAAAGTTGCTACTGAACTTCTGCATGCTACAGCTCTGTAACCCCTGTGAATATTACTCATTTTCACCGTGGTTGCAGCCCCTCCATGCTGCAACACATTCTCCCACACACGTGTGCCTCTGTCTGAAGTGGCCATTGTAACTTTTTGAAACTGTAATGTTTGAGAGACAGAGAAGGTTGTGAATCATCTTCAAGATGAAGTGAGGGCTGAGGATCATTGTGCATTGAGAACCCCCTTCTGCTGCTGTGACCTTTGCATGCCTGGGGTTCAGGCCATCCCGACAGTGGCCCCTTCTCCCCTTCTCTTTTTTTTTTTTTTTTTTTTTTTTCCTTCAGTAAATTGCTCTGAAGTTTTAAATTGTAGTAATTTGAGAAATTTAAAACCATGGATTCTTAATTGATTTTTTCTTTGCTAGGAGATACGAAGCGTTCTCTGAGAGGTCAAAAATTTTTGCAGGCCTCTGGAGAATATCGGTATGGACTATCCGGGGTAGGCTCAAGAAGAATGCTGAGTAGCACAGAAATGTGAGAAGCCAGAAAGATGTTCAGATACACTTTTATGTTTTGTCTGAGTTTCCTCTATGGGAAAGGATCTGAGGGTTTTCCAGGCTTATGCAGCCTTTCTTTGATACTAAGGCACAGAAGGGCTGGGTCTGCTCTGTGTGCTTGTATATGCCTGCATATTCTAGCTCTGCTGGGGCCTATAAGCACTGTCTTTTAAACCCTGTCATGAATAATGAAATACTCAGGTTTCTCTGCAGTCCTGTAGCAGGGAATTGCTGCTCATGTGACCTTTATTTCTCTTCCTGGAAGGAATTTTGTGCAGCAGCCAATGTAATGCTCTGACATCAGGATTACATGCTGATACTACCTTGATAGCTTTTTGGTTTTGTGTGTCTGTTTTGGTTTTTTGTTTGTTTGTTTGTTTTTTAAATATATGGAAGCTACAGTTTTTAATTGTTTGTGTATCCATCTTGTCCACTAATTTACCATTTTCTCTGTGTTCTCTCCCCTCACCACCCGATTTCTGCAGTGTGAGAAGGCTGACCCTTTCCAGACCAGAAGAGTCATGACAAAAGCTGTAGTCAGACACGAGGTTTTTACTGGCATCCAGATGATGTTTTCTACTGCTGTTTTTGAAGGTGTTTCCTCCGGGCTTCTGAGGAAGGCTGGATGCCTTGCTGGCAGGATTTTCCCCACAGAAGAGTGAGGGGATGTGAGGCAGGCACAGAGATGTGCTGTGCTGCACTGCAGCTCTCTCTGCAGGGCAGCAAGGTTTAAGTACCTGTCGAGTAGTCAACAAGATTGAGCTGCATATATTTTTTCCTGTAATTTATTCATATACAGGCCATGGAAGGGCTGAGTTGTGTTTCTCAGCGATATGCTATGAACACGCTATGGTATATATGCAGATTCTCTGGTAATGAAGTTGATGTCCCACCTGTTTTGAGCTCTTCTCAGTTTGGCGTCAGCATGAAAGAGTGAATGGAAAAAGAACATCCACCTTTAACTGCTGTAAGACACAAGCCTGTAATTTTTAAACTTGGCATGTCTTGGTTTTCAGTACAGTCTTAAGGTTTCAAATGTAAAGGTATGTTTTCATACAAGTAAGGGGTTTTTCTTGTAATTGCTGCAACATTAATGGCATGTGGGCTACACTGAACAACAAACTCTTGAATGAGTTAGTGTGGCATGAGAATTCTGTGTTTTGCTGGAGCAGGGGGTGAGCATCTTCTCCCTTTAGATACAGACTATAAAATTTGCCTGACCTCTAGTTTGTCACCAGTCTCAGCAGTCAAGGAAACATCACTGTAATGGCTTTGTTAATTATGAATTTACTGATGTATTGTCTGCTTTCTCTTCAGGTGTAGTGAGCCCATTGTAAACCTCCAATTGAGCTTGTACCATTCCTGCAGCAAGACTTCTCGCTGTCCAAGGACAGGTTAACTTTTCTGTACCTCCCTGCAGTCATCTCTTTGGTTCAGTGGAGAGTGGTGGGCATGCTCCTGGTAGACTGACTGCTGGGGAAATGTGCCTTGGGGCTCCTTCAGTTTCTGAGTGCAGACAAGTGGTGGATCACTGACCCACTGTAACACTGTTCCTCAGAATGTGGCTCCTGACTCCCTCCATGTGCTGGGCAGGGGGAGACCAGACCCCCTTGCTGCATGGCTCAGGGAGTGGCTTCCAGGGACCAGGGCAGTTCCCATCTCTCTGCTGGAACCCCATAGCCAAGCTGGATAATGTCCCATGGCTGCATGTCAGGCCCCCTTTCCTGGAGCAGATCTGGTTCCTTGCTGGGCTCCAAAAGCCAATGAACTCTCACAGACTTCTGTAAAAGGTTGCAAATCTCTGGACTTTGTTTAAAACTCAGTCTAAAACAATAGCTGAATGTCTTCTAAAAGTCTTGAAACTGAGGACAGTGTGTGTCAGCTCTCCTCTTAGGACTTGTTTTGTTAGAAATCCTCTTTTGTTTAAGTGTGAAAGGAGGAAGAAACTCCAAAGTTTGATTTAGCCTTATCAATGCACGTATTAGTTGACTAATATCAATAATTAGTTGGCTAGTATCAATACACAATATTTTTTGGCTGCTAGTATTTGGTACAATGGCCAAGATGGGAAAAAACAACCAGCACCACGCTTGATTTATGTGGATTTTTAAATTTGGTTTTACAAAAGACCCTGAACTAAAAAAAGCAAATATATTGTCTGAAATCAGTCTTTCTTGCATGTCATGTTGATCTTTTTGTTACTGATACTATTGAATCATGAAGAATTTTGGTCAGAATTTGGCAAAGATTAGGCTGTTTAGTGTTTTCTATTCTTCTATGTATAAATCTCCATTGTTCAGAACTAGAGAAGTAGATAATATTGTCTTTACTGAAATGAGGTTTTTACTCATTTGTCTGTGGAAAAAGTACTTTTTCTGTGAATTCAGACTTTTTACTTTATTGGTACTAAAAATAAAATTTTCCCTGGCTGATGCTGTGTATGTGATATACTTGTACAGTGCTGCTGCCACTGCCATCCTGTTCTGAGTACTCTGGGGAAATTGTGACATACTTGTTCAGAAGCCTGTAGGACTTGCAAATCAGTTTTCTGTTCTGTTATGTTTTGTTTGTGTGTTTTCTCTTTTTAAATTTATGCTGAAGATGGCTTGCAAACAAAACTCTGTATCCAAAGCAGTTACAAAGCAGGAAATTATATTTTCTAGGCAAAACCTCCTTGGGAGGGAATCTGAGACTTTTTTTCAGCTCTAATCCAGACACCTTTAAAGCATGGGTGAAAAATCCTACCTTCTTTGGGCACATTAAAGAATAGTTTTTAAGGTAGCCTAGATGTATACAATTTCTCATTTCTCACTGTCCCCTTTTCATTGAAGAACAACCTTTTAGCTGCTTCTGCTTAAAAGAAAGCCAGCACATGTAGTTTATTTGTGCTTTCTGTTCCAGTTATACAGTCAAGTATCTCTCTTTTAGTTTGGGTCCAAGTTCTTTGCTTCCTAGATTGTTTTGTCTTTGCTTTCCTCCCAGGGATTCATAGCTGTGTTTCCTACAGAAGCAGAAGACTGGAAAAGCCTCTAATCCAGAAAAGCTGTCTTCTTTTCTTTTGTTGAATTAGGATTTTAATGAAAGGTCTTTAGCACAATCAACAAAGAAGATAGTCTTACAGTCGTCATTGCTTTTGGGCCATCTTCCAACATGAAAAAATGTTCTACTTTGGTCTTTCATATAGTCTCCTTCTTGCCTTCTGGCTACTTTCCTTTCCTTTTCCTCACTTTGCCCCTGAGAACCTGAGTTGAATTGCATCTTAACACTTTTGTGTGAATTTCCAAGTCACAGAAGTGTATATTCTTACTGAAATAATCTATTTTTTAATTTTAAATCCTTGGCTTGGCATTGTTAGATTACCATATGGAACAAGTTCTAATAACCAGCCAAGATATAAATAAATTCAGCAAGAACACTAAGAACAAAAAACCAAAGAAATCCCTAATCTTCCAAACAGCCTGTCAGGCACCACTTTCGTTCCAATGGGATAAAGAAAAGTAGCTATGAAGAACTAATGTTGGCAATTAAGATGAGAAAAAGTTAGGTATGTGAGATGGACTCTGACAGAAGATGTTTTCCTCTCACATATCTGAAGTTGTATCCTGTGATTTCATATCAAAGCTGTCCCACTGTCCATAGGACTGTCTGTGCAAGAGTTCAAGCAGCACTTTGAAATTGCAGCCTACTTGTTTGGTAGCATTGCTTGTGTTTTCTGTGCACTAGGCTTTGATGTCTCTTTTCATACATCACTGACAAACTGCAGTGGCTCCAGAAAGCAAAATCTCATCACACCCAAACATGCACGCATATAGGAACTAATTTTGGTGAAGTTCTAAATTTTGGGAATGTGAAGTTGGTATGTTGAGGCACACAGGTGCTTATTTTTGACTACCTGTCAGGAGCTGAAGAGTGCATAACCCGTGATATTGCAGTCCAGTGACTAGCCTGTGTTATTTGTGTGTTGTATGCAAGGATTTTCTTCAAAGATAGCAGAATGGGAGCTGGAAAACCATCCTTGATTTGAAAAAATATCTCTTCAGACTTCTGCTACGTCTTGACCCAATTATAGTTCTATTGTTTGAAGGTCTGCATGAGCTGGCTCTATCTGTGCTACAGCAGTAGCATGGTGAAGGGCTTTTGTTGTACTCTTTTGAGCTGAAAGCAAGGTTTATTCTGAATCTTCTGAGAATTTGTATGTGTGAGCTTCCATAGAAGTTACACCATCCTAAAAAACCTCTGAATGATCACCATGATGAAGTGGTTAAAAAACAGTTTGTGATTAATAGTGGTAGGTAAGTGGCAGGGTCAGGCTTACCTGCTCTCTGTAGTGAGACTGCTGCCAGTGACTGTGGAAATGAAGAAGGCTGCCAAAAATAATGCATGAATGAACAGTTCAAAGACCCAGAGGATCTGTGGAGTTCAGAGCAAAGCATTGCTTTCTATCCAGGCAGTAGCAAGTTCAAAGTACCTGGTGCCTATTTTTACACTCATGGCACACATCCACAGAGCCTGCAAGACTCTGGTGCTTCCAACAGGTTTTTTGTTAGGGTAAGCATCTGTAAGTTTCATCCTTTCTGGAAAAAATACCAATATTGCTGGAAAGAAATCCAGCAGAAAGCAGGGCTCTGTTGTTCCCCCCCCTCCTGCTAGGCTAATACAAAGCTGCTGCTGCATCTTCCTCTGAGTGGCCTCAGCAACAACACCCTTGGAAATAAGAATGACTCATCTTGATGGGGGTCTTCCTGTTGGGATGCTGGAAATAAACACAGTTACTGCAGGGGACTTAAAGTACAGTAATTTGGATGATGAAACTTGCGGCATTGCTGGGCGGGGAGAGGCTGCAATCAGAAAGCTGTCAGAGGCAGCAGAGAAGCCCTGGGGGAAGAGACAAGCAGAGTAATAAGATATGTCCAGAATGTTTTGCCCTTAACTTAAATATATTGCGGAAATAGAAGATTGGCTTTCATTTAAATCACACAGAGGCTTCGAAAAGGACTTTTGAGAAACATTTAGGCATTGTGCAGGATCTCTGCAACAACTCTGACAAATGCTGCAGCTTAGTGATGGTCCTTGACAGCCCTGCAGCAGCAAGCATCCTGCATAGCTTACTCCACTCTGTGCATACAACAGCCATATGTTTCAGGTGTGATTCAGAGCAAATGAAATAGCAGGACTGCTCTGAACAGTCAGTCCTAACTTCTTCAGTAAAATCTCATCTCTACCCTTCCTTTGCCCTGACCCTATCAAGACAGAAGTAAATCCTTATGAATTTCCTTACAGAAATATGTTCATGTGTACCAGGTAGCACATGTGAAGCAGATCTGTGCTCATATAGTGGTCATTTATGCATCATTTAGGGAGCTTTAGCAGTACATTTAGAGCCAGATGAGCTACTGAATACCCAGGATCATTAGATGAAAGGCTGATATTAGACATACTAGATTTTTCTTTTTCTACAGATATATATTTTGCTGGGGTTTTGGTTTGGGGTTTTTGTTTGTTTGTTTGTTTGTTTTAGTTTTGGTTTTTTTGTTTTTTTTTTTCCCTTACACAGAGCTGCTGGTAGTTTGGGAGAACTACCCTTTATGTGAAGCTCTCCCCTGCTCAGCTTGATGTCTCATCTTACTGGTTTGTCTTTCTTTCAGTTTTTGCATCACCTCCTGTTCCCCACTTGCCTGCCTCAGCCTTTCTGTAGGCTCTGAGCTGCAGAACCATGGCCAGGGAGAGGCAGAGCATTTATGAGAGTACACATGGCATAGCCTATTAAGAAGCACCAGACAAGCTTTCAAACTTGATCTTGTGGAGTAAATCAGGAACATAAAATCCTGGAATTCTTTCTTGACTTTTGGAGTCTGGCTTCTGGATGTTGAACCATAAAATAAACGGCACAATTCACACACTGGGAAAATATTTCCCATGTGCATCATAAAAGCACATTCCCAAATCATGGCCCTAGGCCTGCTGAATGCCTACAATAGCTGGAAGATGGTTAGGCAAAATCAATTTAGAGTTTTTAATAACAATCCTGATCTATGACTACTGGTCTCCTCCATCCATAATGATGTGCTGGAAATAACTTATGTGAGATGTAGGATGGGGGATGCTACCATTTCCCAGCAGGATGCCCCTCTTCAGTCTGTTGTCATCAGGCTAGACTTCAAGAAGTTGACCAGTGTCAAAGGGGAGTACGAATCTGGAAGTGAAGAGAAAATGCTTAAGTTTCATAATTTATAAACCAAACATACAGTTCTGCTGATTCTGAAACAAACTTGTGCTGTAACATGAGGACCTCGTGTATGAGGGGAAGAGGAGTGCTGTGATACACTAAAACCCACAAAAATCAAGCTTAATTTTCAGTGTGCTGTACACCAGGATACAAGTACTGCTTGTGCTGTTAATATATGCATAACATAATGAGTATTATTACTATCATTAATAATTTTCATTATAATTTATGTAGCTACAGTATGAACTTATTGAAAAATAAGAATTAAATAAAGAGTGGTGATTACAAAGTCATTTTACCTCAACAAAGCCCAGTACCATGGAATTTTACCTATCCCATAACATAAAAAACCATAATATCATCCAGAAAGTGCATTTATATGGTCACAAAGTTAAATACTGCTTTATGCTAATGTACTAATCATAAAATCACAGAATGACTGAGGAAACTAAGGCAACTCATAAGAGGTTTGACAACTTGACAAGGAAAAGATAAAAGTGATGCTTCATAGTCCCCCCCCCGTAGTTTCCTTAGAGAAGGTTTTATGTCTTTTTTAAACTCATGTAAATACATGAGGATGCATGTATTACTCAAAGATCTGTTTGGTTTGTGTCTTAAAATGGGATTCTTGCACTTTTCTCTGTAAGTGATCCTGCATCATGCTGTTATTAAATAAAAATGCACTCTACTGCACAAGTTGCATGCTTATAATGAGGCATTTTTTATGGAGTCTTGTTTCTTAAATACTTCATAGCTACTTCTGTTTGAAAACTACCTCACCACAATTTATGTTTCAAGCATTCAGCATAATCTTACATTGTGGAATTCAAATTTACATTTATCAGAAATTTGGAGGAGAAAACCTTTGTACGAATACATTTCATATCACATCTCTGTTGACGGTGGGGAGGGATGAATATTTTTCATGAAAAAATATTTTAGAGCTTGTATAACATCAACTTCCTTTCTCGCTGGAAGAAGTAATTTTATGGAAAGATGTGAAGGATGCTTTTAATTTAGTGCACTGAGAAATACTGCAGTTTTAAGGTTTTGCAGGCTAACCTTTTTCTTTCCTGAAACCTAGAAAACCTACTGAGAAAGACAAACGTGCCCTCCCCCCCGCTCTCCTTCCCCCCCCCCCCCCCAGCCCCAACACTTTGGATTAAAAATACTGCAAAGTATATGAAAAATTGACCAATAATATCCCATCACAGTTCTAAAGCATTTTTGTTAAACCTCCTTTAGAGCAGTGTGACGAATTTGTTAGATTTTTGGTCACCATTTAAAGCAGGAACAGGTTGTCTTCTTCAAAGGCAAAAAAGAGAAATAGTGTTGTAGTTCAGGATAAAATATTACTTCTCTTAGGTGTAAATGCTCTATAGGCCATTAGGAGAAAGCATTGCACATGGAAAATGAATGGATCTAAAGAACCAAAATGAGCACAACAGAAGTGTTATATTTCTGTGTCCCTTCCAGCTTACTCATTTAGGGCAACTTTAAGATCAGTAGCACATTGTGTAGTTGGTATTGGCTAGTGAATGGTGTTTCTGTGCCTTCATATTCCTAATTCTCTCAAACCATTGCATCCTGGGAAGGCTAGGAAAACAACACAGAAAAGTGTTAAAAGAACCAATTTTTTATCCAAAGTACTAATTTTTGTTGTTTAAAAAGGAGAAAGACAATACAAATGAGGACTTAATTTGCTCTGGTTTATTGAGCCACCTGTAGCAGAGGACCTGATTTGAGGTCTCTCAAACTAAATATTGAAATACCATACCTCCAGACACCGTGGGTTCTACCTGCCCTATAACTTTATTCTCATGATATGAATCACTGAAATGAAGATACACGGACCCCTTAGGATCTCAGGCTGTGAGTGCCATTTATATACTGGGCCCATTTCATCTGTATGACACTGAACAGGCTGTAAGCTGGAAGAAGTATTTTGTAACCTGTATTTGTATGTTGTTAAGTTCTTAGTTATTGTTTGTTTGTTTTTTGTTTTTTTCAAATTCCTAATGCCAACATGTATTGCAATTACTAACGCCCACAGAGAAATGAAGACCAACTGCACTAACAGAGGTTGAGTTCAGTCGGTGTCTAGGATGTAGCTCCTGTGCAATCGGTTGAGCATAATTATTAGCACTCCAAAATCAAATGAGAAAGTAGGAAGATCTCCAAAAGAACCTAGGTGAATTTAGTAGGGATAGTAACAAGTAGCAGATGCTTGTTGTACTGCTGCTTCTATTGAAATTAATCACAATATTCCTGACCTGTCTTTGATAGAGGGTGAAATTGGCCTCTTGATTAATATATCCAGTGGACAGAAATATAGATGTGCTTTAAGTCTGTTGTGCAAATGTTGCCACAATGGAAAATATTAAGTTACTTTGTACATCTGTAGCCTTACAGAAACAAAGGAAAAAGATTATTTACATAGTTTTTGTGTGCATGTAAGACTTTCGTGGTAACAATAATGAAAAAGAAATATATTCCAACACTTTTCATATGATTTCACCAGCTTCAGTGCACTACCCCTGACTTGAGTAGTGTCATAATGCAAACACTGAAGTGTTCACACCCATTTTTCCAGTCTTATCTATAAATTATACAGAGAGAAAGGAAGGAGCTACTAGAATACTGAGAAGAGAAAAGGCTGATAGTTTTAAACAAGAAGGAAAGCAATTTGCAAAAGGTAACTAGAGAAAGGGTGCTAGAGATTTTTAGAATACATTCTGGAGTTCTAAATACATGAAGGTCTGAAGTGAAGCAGCACCAATAATCTCCTGCAGTACACAGAAAGTTTCATCTTGAGTGAAAAAGTTCACCAAAACTTGTTTTCAGTTTCCCCCTCAAACTCTCAGTGTTTTCATACCAGGCCTGATGAAAGGGGGAAAAAGAAAACAGGACTTCTGAAAATTTCTACTGGTTGTTTTTGAGAGTCTCTCATCTCTCCTCAGAGTGGGTGGGATTCATTTTGGCAAACTGCACTACAGCCTGGAAGTTTCTACCTCTTAGCTATTCTAGGTTCTCTGTGTGATCCATGGAGAAAAGTAGGCGCTTTTAAGGTGTGACTCATGTCATCTATTTCAAACACCTACTCTCAGATAAGTTGTCCATATAGGAGCCAAGGGTGTCTGGCTCAGATGTGAATGTCTGCACTTGGCCAGATGAATCTTACCCAGTAAATCTATGCTTCAGACTGCCAAGAAACAAGATAAATTTAGCATAGAGCTCAGTGCTGTCACAGTGGAGTTTTAAAAAGCTAGCTCAGGTATTTCTGTCTCTATAGTATAGCTTTCCAGAAGACAGTGTCCACCTGAGATAAATGGTGTTTCAGGCCCTTGTTTTCAGTGGCTAGCTCTGGTTATCTCCATAGCCATTGCATTATCAAGAAGCTGTGGAAATCATTCTATGTGCAGTGTCAGACTCAGGATACCAGGCGATACCTATGTATGTATGGTGAAAAAATATCCAGCAGGAGTTAGGGGATGATATGGCTTCAGTACTGGTGAAAGTGGTGTTGAGGGCTGAGTCCAGTTGTGGGACTGATGTTTCAAATACCTCCACAATCCACCCAGCACAGTCAGTTGTCTGGACATGCTGCCTGTCAGTAGAAGTGAAGAAGCTCAGTCTTCTTATTTTGTTGAAGAGAAGGTTAGCACGTTGCTTTATCATGGTTAAAGAGTTGCTACACAGTGACATTTTGTGATATGGGATGACAATTTAATCTAGTGAATGAAAGTGTGATGCTATTCAAGCTCTACAGTAAAACCAGATTAATTCAGGCTACAAAAAGGAGCATATTTTTTACAGCAAGGCTAAATAACTGCCGAAATAACTTCACCTAGGAATTTTATAGGTTGTTCTTTTGCCTGAAAATCCTTTTTAATCTTGATACGATACAGCACAATTAACTCTTACTGCTTTAATGAAGGAATTAAACAGTGAAATGTTATGGCCTGTGAAGTGAGACTCTGAAGATAACCCTTCTGGACTAGAATGCTGTTTAATGGGCTGAAAGCAGCACAGGATGCCAACATCTCACAATTCTAGGAAACCTGCATTTCAGAAAGGACTGTGCAGCCTTCCTCATTTCCAGTACAATCACTGTCAATCACCAGGTCCTATCTTCCTCACAGTCTGTTCTTTTAATAAGGTTTTTGGAATAAAAACGCACTCAGTGAACCAGCTTTCTGTGAGCTGGACTTTTTGTATAGAAATGTGGATAAGGGAGCTGGAGAAGCAGAGCATGCTGGAGCTGAAGGTCATGGCTGTGAGGTATATCACAGGGAGGCTGTATGCCCTGAGCTTAGATTTGAGGTATTTTACTACTGATTCTCTGATGGATTTCTTTCACTGTTCCCTTCCAGAATACCTTTGTTTGACCAAATATAGATCTTCCATTTAATTTTGACAGAAAAATTAAATACCTCTCTTTAACTCCAGGCAATGAATATGTGTCCCTAGTCTGTCTTCACTTCTCATAGTGAAAGAAATCTGAATTCTTGCTTTGCACCACTCTCTGCAGGATGCTCTATTGATAGCTAGAATTATAGGACATGAATCTTTGCCAAAACTTTGTTACTAAATGACAAGTACATCTCTCCCTTCCCAAAGCTTACTTATGTATCACCAGTGCCAGTGCTAATGTGAGTTTGTCTCTCTTGCTCAGACTTTAGCAAGCCTGAGTAAGATCTTGGCCACACCTGAGTTCCTTTCTCATTCCAGAAGCTAAATATGTTTCTCCTTTGAATATTTTTTGGCTTAGTCAGAAATACAGTGTTTCTTTTGAAAAGCATGAAATTGAAATTCCACATGGCCTGCTTTGTTTTATAGGTGTTCCCATTTGAGGTACATTCTCCAAAACTTGCAGGGCACACATCTGAGATGAACTGTGAAAGATTCCTAGAATGTGTTCCTTTATCTTTACCAAGAGGCTAAAAAATGGAATGCATCTAGGAAGATATGTTGCAGCTGGAGTGCACAGCCCCTAGAGAAACATGGAAGCACTGATGGTAACTAAAATGGTTTCTAGAACTGAAATTTATTTTAAAGTAGAAACATCCTTTGGCTTTTGCACAATTGCATGTTCTGTTCTGTAATTAAATAAAACCAGCTTCACAGAAAACAGAAGGAGCTTAGAGAAATGGTGCACTTTATAGTGTCATAGCTAAAATTTCTTTACATTGATCCCATCTATTTTTCTCTGACAGTATGGCAGCATCAGACATCCAATACTCTAACAACAATTTGATCTGCAGGACTGGGAGGTTTTGAAAAACATCTCCTCTAGAAACCAGACCTTTTGCACAAAGGTATTCAGATGACACTGCATCTTATAGCTGTGTAAGTCCTTCAGGAAGGATTGTTTCCTCATGGGATTGAAGGTACCACTATTCCTCTTCCCTTCCAGGCCCACTCCGTGTGTTCCTGGTTGTGCCAAGGTTTTAGTGCACTTCCTGCCTACTGTGACTCATGAGCAAGGAGGTAGATAAATTCTTAAACAAGATCCTTTTCTTATAGTTTCTGTTTCTAGACATCCTCTTTTTCCTTGCCAAAATGCCTTTGATCTACCTCTCCCAGCCAAAACATTCATGAAATGTGCATGATCCCTCACAATGCTCTTGCTTCTTACTGTCAGCTCTGAAAAAGACAGTGACACTGATAACTCAAATCTGCTGTGAGGTTGTTGTGGTATGAAGAACACTAAAGCTTGGGCTTTGGAATGGTTTTCTAGTAGAGGAGGGCTTACCTATCTGCACTTCATGAGTATTATATCAGCAAATCATATAACGATGCAATTGAGAATAAAATTCTTTTATATTCTTTTGTTCCTTTTATAATCATACATAGGAATTTCGTAGGGGATAAGCATGAAGAAAGAAGACAGAGTTAAGATTTCCACTGTCGTAAGGAAGCATTAAATGCCATCTTTGCGTTTAGGTTTATAACTGTTGCACTATTGAAACATAATTGCATTTTTACTCCTGTTTGCTTTATGGAGCCAGTTTGAATTTTGGAGAGGAACTGAGATAACCTGTTTAGCTTGCATATTATTAGCAAATATTGCTAGGAACATGGGAGTCATCTACCCCACATATGATGTCTGAGCCAAAGTCAGTCTCCCTAGGCTCCTTTTGTAGGCAGTGAAGTGAATGGACAATTCCAGAAGGTGATGTCTCATGCTAAGTCAGCTCAGAGAAGGGAGATTAATTGCGCTTTACAGGTGCTTTTTTCAACTGTCAGCTTGAAAAAAAGGACTAGTCTTGGCTTGGATCTTTCTTTGTTTCTTTCTTTGTCTTTATCAGTCATCCCAAGAAAAGAAGAAAACCCCGTAGTTTTTCATGGATCAGCGGAGCAACATTCAGGTCATGTTAATTTCTGTAAGATAAGGTTAATTTGTATCATTATAGCTCTTTGTGCTAATATGTTTGTTTTGCAAAAGAATTAGTTAAGAGAAGTGAAAGAAAAGGAGTGAAAATTTGAAGTGACCTAATGTAAGGTTTTCCAGTTTGTTTGGAAATCCCTCACAGGAGCAGTAGCAGCCTTTTAGATACTGAGTGGGTCCAGCAGTGGGTCATCAAGATGCTCAGTGGCTGAAAGCACCTGAACTACAGTGAGAGGCTGAGGGAATCAGTGAAGAAGTTGAAGGCCTGTATAGTATATAGGAGGTGTTCCCACTTAAAGAACAGCTTACAGAGGTGACAGAGTCAAAGTTTTCTTGGTGAAGACAAATAATATGGCAAGGGATAAATGGCCAGAGTGAAGCTTGGAGGGCTCAGATTACATGTTAGAAGCTGTGTTTTTGGGAGGATGGTGTGAAACTGGGACAGGTTTCCCAAGCAGTGATTCACTCTCTGTCCTTCAGAGTGTCAAAGACTGAGCTAGGCAAAGCCACAGCAGAGCTGATCTGGTGCTGGCAGCACTCCTGCTGTGAGCATTAGGCTGGTTTGGGTGACCACCAGAGATGCCTCCCAACCAGCATGACTTTTTTTCTTCAAGGAAACCAATCTCTTCTTATGCAACTCTGTCCTCAAAACCTGGAGCCTTACCCTGGGCTCCTGCTCCCAGCTGTGCTGAGCTTCTAGCCCCAAGAACTGCAAGCAGGTGGCTGCAGCAGGTCCTGCCATATCTGCCCCCCATATCTGCAATATGGGGGTATGGTGCTGCTGTTCCCAGCCAACAGGCCACTTACAAATTGCTCCTAATACCAGTATATCATTCCACTTAGGGCTCTGCCCTGTGACACCTGTGTTTAGGTTCCTGCTATGCTCAATACCAATGAGGTGCCTGGAATTAGGTTTCCCATATGTAGTGTGGGTGTGTTTTACCAGTGGACCGATTGTCTTTTCCTGGAAGAAGTCAGAAACAAACAGTCCTTAAAGACTTTCTGAGGATCTTAGTTTTCCCCAGCTAGGAAGCTGGTTTTTAGGATGGGAACATCTGATACTGTGTTTGCAGAATCTTGATTTGTTGTTATGATACTGGCACTAGACAGTACCCCTTTTAGAAAATAAGCTGCTTTACAAGCCTGGTCATTTTTAAACAGTAACTACTTAAAAACTTGGAGAATATGGAGGGAAAATTAGGGAAAGGTTAGAAATAGAGAAGCAGAAAATGCTGAATTAGCATTGCTGTTCAGCATGAAAGGGCAACTTAAAATCTTCCACACCTTGCATTAAGTCATCTTGGTATTTTCTTCTGTCTCATTTATCTGAGCCTATTTTAGATGATATAAACAAATGCCACTTCTTTTGAATGTTATCTCTTTAATCCCTCTTCACCTTGAGTTCTCTCCAGGAAATTGTATTTTTTTCTTGCTGAAAAGATTGTAAAATGAGCACAGCTTTTGCAAAGTAGAACAAAATTATTTCTTTATTTTGTTATATTACTGGTATCATCTCCCTTGATTTCCAGGCTAAGCATAATATAATGTATATCTTCAAATACCAATTTATTACAGCTTGAAGGATTGAAGAACGTTACAGAAAGAACTCTTGAGTCTTTTTCTTCAGTAGTCTGTCAACCTTGTAGACTGTGCTGTGCTCTTTACCCTCAGAGAAGTTGTTTTATATTGGGTTGATTTTAAACAGCATTTTTCACTTTATTGATCTATCCAGTGACCACACAACTTGCAGATCCCCAGCAATGTACTGTGGTACCTAACAATATGCTTTGTTTCCAGGAAATAAATCCAGTAAAAATTAATGTAGCTTGAAAGCAAATAGGAATCTTATATTGTCTGTGTATGCTTAAAACACAAGAACACAGAAAATTTTCCTTTTCAATTTTTTTTTTATTGACTCACAGTACTCTGCCACACATACTTTCTTATTAATTCTGTAGTGATCCTCCTTGCACTGGATCATTCATGCTTCAGAAAGAGACAAAAAGAAGCAGAGGCGAGCCTTTATTTTCCTTTTGAAATACCTGGAAGGATGTATTTGAGGATGGTAAAGGGACCCAGAGCCCTCCCAGGATGACACCATGTTGGCTGGGTGGTTGATAGGCTGGAGGACAGGACTACAAAATGGCAAAGTCCAGCACCTGGGATGGGATATGACAGCTATTCTATAAGTTCTCCTGGGAGCCTTCACTTCTCCAGTCTGAACAACCCCAACTCCCTCAGCCTGACTTCCTAGGAGAGTTGTTCCATCCCTCTGATCATCTTCGTGTCCCTCCTCTGGACTTGTTGCAAGATCTCCATCTCCTCCAGCTCCATGACTGGACACAGTACTGCAGATGGGATCTCATGAGAGCAGAGCAGAGAGGGTAGAATGGCATCTGCTGGGGCATGCTAATAAACTACAGAAATCCTCAGTATAGAAGAATAGCAGAGCAGGCATCAAGATGTGGAAGCTGTGTAGAGGGTGTGAGTTCTAGTTGGTTTGGTGTCTAAAGCATATTTTTTTGAGCAGCCTGACTCCTACAGCTCACAAATGTAAGGTCTGATGTAGTCAGAAGCTTTCTTTTAAAAAGGAAGAGAATACTGGGACTATGGAGTGCTAGCAGGCAGTTGAGATCTGGGGTTCAGATTAGGTTGATGTCCCCCAGAAGCTTTGATTTTTCTCTGTAAACTACAGATGGTGTGTAGGACAACAGCTTCTAAATGGGGTGTCACATCAATGTTTAAAAAGCTAGGCAGGAAGAATTTGGGTCATTTTGGGGCTGAGTTTTGTCAATAATAATGCAATCAGGATTAAAGCTTTGGGGAGTATACATTTGCATCTGACTCTCTTCTCAACTGCACCCTTTTGGCACAGCCTGGATTTGAATCTGACTCACTAGTACAATTTTAAATGTCAGTCTCTGACTTGCTAAATCACAACCTTAACTCTTAAGCAAAGAAACTAATTTCTCTTCAGTAATTAAGCTCCGAATTTAATCTTTCCTTCCTGTTAAAACTGGAATGCAGCAGTCTGAGGAAGACCAGGTTTGTGCCAGTTGATTGTGGCCAGTGCATCCTTTGTTAGTAATACCAGAGATTATTTATCAAACATGCAAGAGGAGGCCAGATTGGCCTATGAAAATCAGCTGAGGATGTGAGGCCAGCTACCTCAACTATCAGCTACACCAGAGGTTTGATATCACTGTTTCAGAGCTGTATCCTCACCTGTCTGACACAATCTGTCAGAACTGTAGTGATGTTCTGTCTTGCTTGTCACTTTCTACCACTTTTTACTTTGTTCTGGGGTCATCTGTCCTGTCTTCCCATGATGCAGACAGTCAGCGGGTGCCAGGGCCACACAAAGTGACAGGAGGTTATAATTTTTAATGGCTCATCTGCCAACACAGAGCTGCTGCTCTGATGGCAGATCATGGGAGATTTGGCACCTTGGCCTCTTCCTGCAGGTGAACTGCCTGCTGGTCCAAACATTTTCTGGGAGGGTGTTTGGCCTGACTGATCACAAAGTGATCACACCTTGTCACTGCACCATGAGTTGTAGTCACTACTGCAGCCACAATGTGGCCATGGGCAGAGCTGAACAAAGACAGAGCTGCACCCCAAGTGTTTCCTGACTGGGGTCTCCTCTTCCATCTCAGCCTGTGTAACAGAGCTCTCCTTTCCTCCCCCACTTCTCATTTGGTGTCACCAGGGTTAAGATTTAAAAGAAATGGAGCAGCACTCCAGGGTGCTTGGTTTTAGCTGCACCCAGACTTTGGCAGGTGCAGGCTGGACTGTTAAGTTCTCATGATCTTCACTGAAGTCTTTCGGAATTAGTTGGTTTTGTGTTTTTCTACCCTCTGCAGTTCTGATGCCTGGTGTGATGTGAGTTTCTAAGAATACTAGCTTTCTATTGAAAATTTTTAACTACTACTGAACAGTGATGAAACTCTTGCAAGCATGTCCAAGCTACATGTGTTATCTGCCAAACTGGAAGAGGATTGCAGATCATTCATAAAATTTATTCAGTTTATCTCAATATATAAAAATAAACCACAGATTTTTCTGCATTGAACATCTGAGACAAGAAGCAATTTATTAAGTTTTGAAACATGTGTTATTATTCTCAGAGCAACAAGCCTGGCCAGATCTTTTGCCTTAGAGTGCAAAGAATTGAATGAGGCTTATGTACCAAGGGAAAGCTAAGCTTTTCTAGATTGTTTGTAGGGGTGGGAATCAATCCCAAAGGAAAATATGTCCCAGTGTCTCTGCAACTCCCCACTCCTCTGTGCTGAAGGCTGTAGTACAAACTGCTAAAGGCAGAGGTGACAGGGATGGTGGTGCAACACACATGTGTGCTAGAGAAACTTGCAAGAGAGCATCTCCCATGGGAGTGAGGATCTTCAGGGAGCCCAGCCTTGGGATGGCCAGGAATTGAGTGTGTTGTCCTGGGGACAAAGTTGAAAGAATGTTTCCTGAACAGATAAAGTTTGGCAGCATAACTGGTTCCTAGTATGGAGTGGCTTGTCTCCCTCTTTTCCCACAATATGCTTTCATTAATTTACTTTTTAAATTTTTTAATGTTTTTTGGTTTTGTTTTTTTTTTTTTTTATGTTTTTGCACCTTTACTGTAAAGGTGTCCACCTGATAAAGAGGGGCAGGAAACTCTGAGAGCTGCCCAGGCTGGAAGGACTCCCACTGGTCTCACCCCAGTGTCTGACTTGTACATTGAGGGTAGTGTTGTCTGGCCAGCATTCTGTAGTTTCACATGGCATATACAGAGAATTCAGGTGAGTGCTGTATAGTTGGTCACACAGGGGACAGTCCTGACTCTGTGCCTGAAGGTGTGCAGTGTGGACATGGTCAATGTGCTCCTGTCTGCTACCCTCTGCAGGCAAGCTTTGGCTCATGTAGTCCTGGCCAAGGAGCAGCATCGACTGATGTGGGGCTTCATGGGTTTAGGTAACTTTTGCAGGACCCAGGGAAGAGTACAGACTTCACCACCCTGTAGTACTACAGCCTAGAGAACAGAAAGCAGCTGTCAAACTCAATTTGGTATTGCATATTCATAACTTGTTACAGTAGGTCCTGCTCTGTCACAGTAATGACCTTTGTGTGTTGGGTATCCATTGCTCTTTGCACAAAGTCATCCCTGCTAGATGCTATAGTCCCTAGTGTAGCTGTAGGAGGGTTTGTTTTAGCCACAGAAGTAAACAGAAACCTGACTGTTAACCATAAAAAGATGAGTTTTAATAGCTAGCCTTGCTGTATAATCTGAGTAGCCATGCAATAGCACTGTAGGATCTGTTCTGCCAGGAAGGGTTGCCACAAGAGTTATTTTTTCCCAAGAACTGGAAGTTGGCTAAACACACTTCTGTTGACTGAGGAAAGCCTTGTGCAAATGTCTTCTGCTTTTTAGCAAAATTTACAGCCTCTAAAATAGCTAGCTTTCTGGAGCCTCAGAGGCTTAGAGTGGTAAAGTCATTGGAACAACTGCTAATGAGTTAATTACAGTGGATTCATTAGTTAAAATTGCTGCCAGAGACTTGAATGTTGCAGATAACTCTGTCTGCTGGCAAGTGGCTTATGCTGCTGGGCAGACCATTGCCTGATTTATGACTCTCCCACAATCTAATGGAGCTCTTGCCTGATTATCCTGAAATTTGGTCCTGTTTTAATCTTATTTATAATAAATAACTTTTGGTTCTGAAAAGACTTTGTATGTTGTGCAAGCGCTCTGGGAACATACATCACAAACAGCTGTGGTTCTTGTCTTAAAGGTTCCTTTCCTGCCTGGCAACTCTTCCTCTAAAATATAGACAGCTATCTACTACCCATGAAATGTGAGGCTTCCAAAGAAAAATGACACTAATTAATACTCTCTGAGGGTGATTTTTGTGAGTAATAACAGGGATTTTGCCAACAGAAAAAGAATTGTTGTGCAAATCAATGTCTGAACTCTTTCTGTGTGTGGACCTAAAGTACTTGATACTTAAAATGGATATTTAGGGTGTGATTTTTCTTGTCTTTTTATAGAAAGTTACAAGGATTGCACAGAAAATGTAAGTATTTACACTTCTCCCTTTTATAAATAGCAAAGATACAATCAAACCTCCTGAAACCACCAAGAGCAATTCAGAGATTAGGTGTCAACCTACTCTCAAATATTTTCCCCCAGCAGAAATTGCAGCTGTGGATGCTGACCCTTTGGAGACATCCTTAGATTTCCCAAACTCCCAGTAAGGCCTCTTCTGTCAGGTTTTGTTTAAATACTTTCGATTAACTTTTTTATTAAGCTCAATAAATACCTTCTTTCTGCCTTGGCTCTGCAAGAATAATTTTTCAATTTCTCTCCTGCCCAGGTAGGTATACCCTTGACCAGAGGGTTTAATTGTTATTCAGAGTCTTACAAGCTTTTTCATTATGAGAATGAATTGATACAGAATCTACTTTTTATTCACTGCAAATCTGTTATTACAAACACCTGCAAAATCCCACTTATCTGAACAGGATAGGAGTCTAGCTCATAGTTCCAGACCTCTTTCTATCCTGCACTATACCTGTAAAAGTTTCTCTCATTTCCTACTCTCATTTCCACCTCAGACATTTGATGGGCTTTCGTTGCCTCTCTCTCATGTGTGTGCACTGGCATGTCTGCAGCAAGCACTACTGAGGTGCTTATAGCATTCAATCCCTGAGCAAACCTGTCTCTCCCATCTTCCTCCTAGCAGCTTCAGTTAGCTGTGTTTCTCAGTATATAATTCATATGCTGAGCTATTAAAATTCTTCTTGAATTTGACACTTTGCTTCTGCTTAAAAAAATACTTTAGGTAATGGTCAATCAGGAAGAAGTACATACTTGTCTTCAGAAGGCATTGAATCATGGTTTCCTTGTGTGTTTAGTTATGCTGCTTCTACAATAGGCATTTTATTTTGATTTTTGTAGCAGGCAAAGTGTTTCAGTCTCAAAGCTACACTAAAAAGACTTGTAAAGCTACACTAAATGGATCTGTGAAATTGTTCTATAAATTGCTTGTCTCTTAAACATGAAAAAAAAAAAGGTCAATATTGAAGAGAAGTCCCTTTAAGAGCAGTTGTCTCTGCAGAGTGAGACTGACTATAAAATGTGTAGAGAGTTTTCCACCTGTGGCATCCATCAGAATATTTTGCTTATGTGAAAATTTGCTAGTCTTATCTGAGAATGGCAAAAGTTTTGAAATACAGGGATGAAAGAAAGCCCTCAGCATAACACCCCAGAATACTGGGAAAGGCTCTCCTTCCCCAACCATCTTTCTGATGTTGCCTTCTTAACCATTTGCATAAATACCTGGTTGGGTTGGGACTGGGGTGAGTAAAGACAACAGAGCCATACTCAGGTGCCCAGTGAGGAGACAAGAGGCCATGGGTACACTTTGGAATAGAGGAGATTCCACTTAAATGTTTAGTCTAAGGCTGATCAAGCAGTGGCACAGGTTGCACAGGGAGGTGTTGGGGATCCTCAAAATGTGACTGGACATGACCCTGGGTAGCCTGTTCTTGCTGACCCTGTTTTTAGCAGAGGTTGAACTATATGATCTCCAGAGCTGCCGTCCTGCCTCAGCTAATATGGGATTCTGTGATCGAATATTAAGCCCTGTTTTGTTCTGTTTCTTTGCAAAAATAACACACTGCAACTCAACGGTATGTACCAGTGAAAGTTCATCTGTGGCTGATGTTTTGGGCATTTTGTAGTTCAGTCCAGTAGCTGTAATATCTGCATTCTTGTTGAACTGCCAAGATTGAAAGGTATCTCCTTACTGAAAAGGTCATTATGGGTATCGCTGTGGCTTTTTTCCCCCTTCCCCTGTCTATGTGTTTTCCTGTCACAAGCCACTTTGTGAACTTGAGAAATGTATACTATAGGCTTGGCTAAACTATTCTGATTTGTCATTTTGGAAAAACAGTGGGACTGTCTGACACTGTCCCATTACCAATGCACTAGGCTGTTTTGGCAACAATAAGGCAAAATCCATTTGCACATTGGCTAATAATTCTTCCACAGCCACTGCTGCTATTTTCTTGATAAACCTCAGTAAATGAGCAGGATGGCAACTCTTGTACCGTTTACCTGCAGCTGGTCAGCAGTGCTCTTATTCAATGCTTTGGTGGAAACAGCAAGGAAGAGGCATATTGTTTCCTCTAGGAACCAGTGTCCTCAGTGTTATGTTGCCAGAGCTGTGGCTGCCTCTCCACATTTCAGCAGCACAGCCTCAGAGTTGCCCTCACAGCTGGTTCAAATCCACTATCATCACAACTATTATTTTTTGTGATAATATTATGAGGCACTGTCTGTACTAGGGGCTATAAATGTATTAAGGATGGAAAGCAGAAGATGATTTAGTGGCTTGAGCTGAGGGCTGTACAACAGGGCCCCGAAGCAAACCTGTACTAACCCAGCTTGGGTTCATACTAGAGCTGGCTGACATCTCTCTGTGTTCAGGTTTGCAACAGCAGCTCAGTCACTGGAGCTTGCTTTGACTTTGTGCACCTGTAAATGTTCTGGACTGGAGGTACAGCTCTGTGCTTTGCACCCTACAGCAGTGGAAGGGATTAATATTTTCAGTTGGGCCCTCTCACTTTTGCATGACAAAACTTCAAAGTGTGCAGGCTTTTGGTCCTAATTGATGATTTTCAAGCATCCCTAGCCTCCCTCTGGGAAAGGCTGGGTGCCTACAGCTTGCTGCAGAACCTACAGAGTTATGGGGATGTAGCACTTAGGGAAGCTGTACCACATGGGAATGGTTGGCCTTTGACTTCCATCAGTAGATCCGTCGGTGATCACTGTCAACATAGAAGGCTGCCACAAAGCTGTATCAGAAGATTTAAAAAATGTGAAAATGCTGCCAGTAGAAATAAAGTAAAATTTAGCCACGTAGAGTTGAGTCTGCAACATGGGATTTTTCTTACAGAGAATTATTTTCTCCCTCAGTCTGATAGTCTGAAATGTTCCAGATTTCATTTCAGGCAAACATTCATTAAGCAGTCATAGCCGGGTATCTGTCAGATGGCTGGTGAAACAAAGTTTATTAACTGATCCATATCCAGAAATGTTATTAAAATCCAAGAAATTTATGTAATATCCTATTGGTCAGATACCAGATATTGCTAGGCACAAGCATTTTAGTACAGGCCAGGTCTCCAAAAATCATGGTTGTTCTTTTAAGTGGAAATTGCCATAAGCACGTTCAGCAAAAGCTATGAAAATAATGTGGAAATAAAAAAATGTGACTTTTAGTTAGGAAAAAACCATTAACCTCTGTAATCTTAGGAATTAGCTATTTCTCATTACTTTTTTCCCTGGTTTACATGTTCTTATGCTAGCTTCCTATTATATGATGAATTATTAGTTTGAGAAAGTAAGAAGAAACAGGTAGCTGGAAATGAAGTGTTCAAGAGCAATAGCAAATAACCCCACTGAAGTTCAGGAGGACAAGGAAATATGCTGAAATATTGCTTTGCACCCTTTGTGACCACCAGCTCCTGTACAAAGCTGAGTGCTGAATATTAGTTGACTCTGCCCTTTGTGAAAGTCACTTAAATTACAGGAAGTGCAGTATCAAACCTCAACATTTACAATTTAAAAACCTTCTAGTAAAGCAAATAAGAATGTATGACTCTATTGGATCAGAGCCTTGACTTGCAAATGGGTCCACTCAGTTGCTCACGTAAATCCAGCAATAGATCTTGGTTTGAGAATTTCTTATGAATCCTCCATTAGACCTAAGAAGGGCTTTGAGAACTTATTTTTAGACAGTAAAGGACAGAAGGGCTCAGCAGAACGATGGAGTCTGACCTCCTGCATAATCCTGCACCTCCTCCACAGCAGGACACGAGCTGCTCTTTGTAATGAGATGAAGTGAGGCCAAAATTTGAAGCACTGGTTGCTGCATCTGTTTGTGTCACTGTATTATCCACGTGCCTCCCTGGCTTTGGAAAATGACCCTGCAAAACTCCAGAGTAGCTTAGACACATTTCATATCTCTCCTAGGACAGTATAATAAACATTTCTAAGCCCGACACACAGTGACACAAGAGAAAACCCATTTTTAGACTTAGTGCAGAAGTTAACTGGCTCTCAAGAACAGTTGTGGTGGGTGAGGGAGGATCTTTGGGCAATGACAGTACACGTGCAGCAGGCACTGCACAGCCTATAGTCTAATAGTCAGGCAGAGGCACAATGTTGAGACCCACAAACTAACTTTAGAATAGATGGAGCAGATACTAGAAGTATCAGAAGTGCTGCTGGAGCACTGAACTGAGGAGCTGCTGTTTTATGTTACTGCTAAACATGAAAGAGCACTTAAACACCTCAGGAGTTGGTATAGGGACAAAAATGTATTGATACAATGTGCTGTTAAGTAAAGGGTGAAAAGAGAAAGTAAAATGGTTGTCCCTTTTGCCCTAGTTCAGTCACAAGTTTCTACTTAAGGAAGTGTTCTTAATGAGAGATCAGCTTCCAGAAGGACCTGGACTAAAGCCAGCTGCCAGAGAGAGATCACAGGATTATCTGGAGATCATTCTAGAGGGAGCTATTGGAGTTTGCTATTTGGAGAAAAGGAAATCAATCCACACTGGCATTCATGGGGAGATGAACCGAACTCCTGTGTGGGAAAATCACAAGGGATCTAAAACACCAGAGTGAAAGACACCAGAGGCAGATAACTTACCATCTCTAGAAAGAAGGCAGTTCATAAAAATTACATAGATATACACATTTCTGTTATGAAACAACAGTGACAGTTTCTTAAGTCCTTTGTGTTAAGAGGAGACCCTACCACTGGGGCCATCAACAAAGGTGGGCATGCCTTAAGGAGGAATTTGTGGTGTCACCTCTGTATTTCAGGGTGATGGAGGTCAGGTCAGCCACTGGCAGCAACGTGTCAGATGGCTTAGTTCCAGGTCTAGTGGATGCATTTGCACATTCACAGGGAGAGAAAAAGGGAGACTGCTGCTCCCTGGTGCTGCCACAGATAAGAGGAGTGGGTGTGGGTGTAGCTGCAGCAGCAGAAGCAGAGTTGTGCTCCAGAGTCTTTCCCCCGAGGCATCAGGGAAGAGCCTGTGCTTCCAGACATGCTGAGAAAAGGACAGAATCTACAGGAATTTGGTTAAACGCTTCTGTAGTCTATGCCTTAGCAAATTAAAAAAATTGACTTCTTGGCTCCATAGATTTTACAACTTCATTATTTTGTAGCTCATTCATATTAACTGTACATATTATTATCTTTACTATCATACATTAAACAACTGTATAAAGAAGGAAGAAAAACATGTAAAAGAATGATAATGAACCAATTGATGCAAACTGGTTTTACACCAAAACTGCAGTATTTCTGTGTCTGAGTCTCCTTTATTAAAAACATTCTCAATGTCTCACTTATGTATCTAAGCTTAAAACCAGCATTTGATTTCAGATCTCCTGAATCCAGTCTCCTTCAGTGCTATATGGAAAAAATATATCTTCTTGACTCCCGTGCTGCTTTCACCCTGTGACTGTGTTACTTACTTCTGTTCTTCACTCTATGATTGATTCCTTCTTCAGATGTCCTTCAGAGGAATCCTTTCTCCTTCAATCTCTGTTCCCATTCTCTGCTAAGTTTCCAAGAGATGTCCTGGAACTTCCTCCTGTATCCCTTTGTTTTTCTATTGCCAATGAACAAATTCTTCCAGAGCAACAGAAAAATTTGGAATTATCATAGCTCTAATAGTCAGTGTTTTCCAGACATAACTTGGAGGCAGAATGAATTTATAGTACTGCTACATTCTGTAGCAACTTTGTTTTTTTAATGATTAATGGTGTCTCCACAGCTTTACACCTTTGTTATTAAATCCATGCTGGAGATTAGGGAATAGTGATTGTTTGCATAAGTTATTTAAGTAAACTGAAGTTACTCTACAGTTACTGAGGTTAAAATTTCTGGTTCCTGGGTCTAATGTTTAATCCTATGAGTAGTCATTTTGAATTCATTATTGCCTGTACCAGTCCCTTAAGCTAGCTTTGATGCACATATTTTGTCGTAATTAAATGCCCTTAACTTACTAAGATACTATTGGAAATTATGAGCAATGTTGAGATATTTGTGTAACTTTCAGTTAGGCAAAACTTTTCAATTATGGCAATACATGAACAGGAAGATGTTTCCCTGGCTAAATTGTCATTGAACACACACTTGTACCATCAGTGTGATACTTAAGAAGACATTATACTGTTGACCTGATGTCAGCTCTTGTGCTTTGTGGCTTTTTTTTTTTTCTTTTTTTTTTTGATGGGACTCTTGAGAGGATGGAATATAAATCTGTTTTAAAGATGAAGCTTCTAGTTCAGCAACTGCCTTCAACAGTGATTTCCTTCACTTGGGCTGCTTTTAAAATCTTTTTCTTTCACATAATATCGATTGGAATTAACTCATTACATTTTTTAAAGAGCAATTGAAGGGCCATGTTAGAGATGAGAGAGTTAAACAAGGAAGTCATGTCAGTCATCCAGGCTGTACAGAATTTTTAATAGAAGCAACTGCAATGTATGGAGCAACGCAGACAGTGGGAAAGGCCTCCCTTGCCTCTTGGATGGCAGTACCAGAGCCTGGAGCATGATTTCACAGCCTTCCAGATATTTTGCTCTCTGCACTCAAGGCAAAGTTTCTGGTCAGAAAGAGCTATTTGAGAATCCTTGGCTGGTCTTGGAGCTCTTTGAGCAAAAGGTGGAATAAGGCTCTTCAGAGGCTTCCCACAGCTGCTTGGGAATGAGCTTGGTCCAAAGCTGGGGCACACCACAGTAATGCTGAAGCTGTGCTTGTGCCTGGTCACACACCTTATCCTGGCCCTGCCTTGTGGACTGATTTCTTGACCTCAGGCCTGATGCCTTTGCAAGGACGTGTCTCGTGGTCTGGGCTCTCATCTCACACAGTATGTGGACTCGACTCTTGCTGGTGATGCAATTGCCTTTGCTGGCTTTGTCACCATGCTTGGTTCCTAGTTCTATTTTCTCCATGGAGCAGCCCACTTTGCTGCTGCCTGGCATGCAGCACCAGAAAGCACCAGAGCAACCCAGATAGGACACAATCATGGAAACGCTTCCCTCCAAAACCCCATGAATGTCTTCCCTGGAGACATTTAAAAAAAAGACTGGATGTGGCACTCAGTGCCATGGTCTAGCAACTGCTCCGGTGGGTCAAGGGTTGGACTTGATGATCTCTGAGGTCCCTTCCAACCCGGCTAATTCTATGATTCTATGATTCTATGAATGAGGTTGACAGGGACCCGAATGTACATTCTCTGCGAGCAGCTCACTGATAGTGCTGTTTTCAAGGCTGAATTGCAGAGAAGAGACCCTGTCCTTTGAGAAGCATAGCAAAAACCAAGCAAAAGACTTACTTTACTTCTGGCTTATTCAGGCAGTGCTTGATATTTGCTTTCTGTCTTCCATTACTGGCTGTTCCTTCAGTGAAAAAAAGATCCATAGACCCACCTCAGGAAATCATGGAGCCCCCAGAGGTAGAGCTGGGATAGTATAACAGGAAAAAAGTAATTCTGCACTTGTCTGGCTTCTTAAATGCTTTCTCTGTTCATCCATCATGGAACATTCAGAGCATGGACTGTCCAGCGTTGGAAACAGACTGCTAAGCTTTGATTTCACTGAACTAATCTGTTCTAATGTTGTCATCATGCAGTATTCTTTGATGTGCGTAATATTCAGGGATTTTAGAATAATATTCTTCTATTTGTCAGTTATAGTGTCAGCAGGCTGTTGCCTTTGCTAGGCTTCTGTCTTTGTTTCTCTCTTACGTGATTTGATGCCACTTACATACGTAGCTATTGAGACCAATGCAGAAATGCTGTTGGCACTTCTCTCACCTGTGTTTTTTAAGAGGTCAGCAGACCCTGATAAGTTCTCCTGGGCAACTGCAAGGAATTGTGTGAGTATGTACTTACCAGAACTTGTTTTTTCAGGCATGCAGACACTATGTGAAAGGTTGCTGTCTACTTGTTGACAAGATGTTTGAAAGATAGTGTGGCTCGTGTCTGTTACTCACCCTCCCAGGAGCCCTATAGCTTCTGGTCACAAGATCTTTATCTGTGTATTCCTTTCCTCCATATGGTGTTTGAGGGGAGGCTGGAGAGTAGTGGAGAACAGAAAGTAAAGATGCCTCTCTTTTGCCATTCTATTTATTTTTATAGCCTTATATTATCATACACTGGCAAGCAACAGTTAATTTCAAGCAAGGTGCTGAAGGATCATGAATGTCAAAAGAAAACAGAGTCAAGCACCAATGAAGTGGAAATGTGAGGTTGCAAACATGGATTCTGTGGGTCACGTGTAGCCCTCAGTCACACTCCTCAATTACTGCAAAAGCCACTGGTATCCTCTCCTGCATTTTTAAACTATTTTTTGACATCTAGAAAATACATTAAGGGTCTTTGAGATACTATCATGGCTCAGTGCTTTAAGTAGTAGCCATAAAAAAGGGCATGCCAAGATGGAACCCTTGCTGGGAGATAAAAGTCACGATCCATCAAATTAGAAATGTGCTGGCAAAACATGTTTTTTTCTTGGTGTACGTGACAGGGTGTCCTAGTTGCAGTTCTTCCCAGTACCTGGTATAATACTGTGTTTTGGGTTTAGGATGAGAATAATGTTGATAACACACTGATGTTTTAGTTGTTGCCAAGCAGTGCTTACACTGAGTCAAGGACTTTTCAGGTTCTTATTCAGCTCTCCCAGCATGGAGGCTGGGGGTGCACAAGAAGCTGGAAGGGGACATTGCCAGGACAGGTGACCCAAATTGGTCAGAGGGATACCCTGTACCAAATAAATGTCATGCTCAGCCTATAAGATGGAGGAAGAAGGAAGGTGAAGGAGTGAGGGGAAAGTGTCCCCCTTTTTCTACCCCATAATTGTCTCTCTGAGGAGAAAAGGTGAAGAACGTAATTATTAATAGTTTCCAAAACATGGTTCCTGAAGTACAGAGATAGAGATAGCAGCAATGGTGTGTAAAAATACCAGATTAATCTCATGACTGGTAATCTTCTTATATCATAAGCCAGTGTTACACTGGACAGCAAAATGATAACCTTAATCTATCCCCTAGAGATGGTAAACAGCACAGCAGGAGCCAAGTAAACAAACACGTCTCTGAGAGATAATAAATCAACATTGTGACCAGCAACTATTAAACTGATATAATGAATGCTTATAACAAATTTGTTCTAACATGCTCTTGTCAGATCTGTCGTTCCAACACTTTGTGTCCCATGTTGGGTGCCAAGAAAAGGACTGACATGGTTTAACCTGAGAGACAGCTTAAGTCTACAAAGCTGTTCACTTGGTTGCCCTGCCAGTGACATAGGGAGAGAATCAGAAAGAAAAGGTAAAACTCATGAGTTGAAATAAAGACGGTTTAGGAGGACAGAAAATGTAGGGGAAATAATAATAATTATAAAAGAATATACAAAACAATGTAATTTTCACCACTTGCCAACTGGTGCCTGGCTAATCCCTGAGCAGCCGCCACTGACCTCTGGCCAGTTCCACTCAGTTTTATTTTTTGTTATGATGCCATCTGGTCACATAGTAAAAACAAAACAAAGCAAAACAATAAATAAAAAAACCCACCACCAAAACCAAAACAAAACCCCGACTGCTTTATTGCTTGTATGTTTGGACTGAGAATATTGTGCTGCCATTTTCCTACTGGAGCAGGCGGTAGAAAGAAAGAAATGTGCATTTCATTATCCATCATCTCAGAAGCTACCAATCTGATGGTTTACTTTTACCGGAGCATTTGGGCTTTACTTTTTCACTCTGCTGGGCAATGCCTACTCAGCTACAAAGAGATCCCTATAATGAGTATGAATATGATGAGTGAACTTCAGTTCTTTATTATTGCATCAGAATGGAAAAAATGCTGATGTTTTCTTTCACCATCAAAGAGGTGATTTCTGCATAAAAACTCTTATCTATTACACCATGCTAAGTATATTACAAGATCTTGAATGGGTTCTCTTTCTTTCTTTGTCTTTTGTTGGTAAGTGATCTTTGTACTAAAAGGTCCCATTACAATGTGTTCCTTCACTGACAGCATGATGACATCCAGTGCCAGCAATGCAAACAATTAATGTCAGGATGGGATACTGAGCCCTACAATAAATAAAAAAGCATTTTGTGAGTCAGTCCATGGAGTTTTTTATAGACTCAAAACAATTATTATGTGAAATATTCTTCATATGAAGGCAACACATGGTGCAATTCTGATTTAATACCACGCTGTTATTTTCGCTCAGTGTTAGATAGGACCCTAACTACCTAACTGCATTAGATGGAATGTTAAGTCTCGCTGGTAAGGTCCTTGAAGAAGGCAGTGTATTTTACATGTGAAGATGGTGAACCAGTGAGAGTTTTGTCAAGAGCCCACATAAGAAAAAAATATTTTAATTCAAAAGAAAGAAACATATCTGTTTACTGAGAAGTCCTACAGAAAAATAAAAGGACTTTTATCTGGGACAAGCTGGTAATATGCAGGAAAATGGTTGTGGGCTGTAAAAGCATAAATCTGGGTGGAAGTACCCTGGGTTTCCCAGACTGCTTTAAGTGTGGAAAGCAAGGGGTGGGATGTGCATGTTTATCCCTTTAGTGAGAGATAAATATGATACAAGCAGAAAACCAACTATAGTGATGTAAGGAGATCGTGAGATCAGATATTAGTGGTGATGAGAATGTAATATAAAACCAGAGCAAAGAGCTTTTGTTAGGCTGGTCACCAACAGACAACTGACTTGCTGTGCCTGTTCCAAGCATCTCAGAGAGACAGCTGTCTTCATATGGGCTACTAGACCTCTAAGTCAGAGGTTTTTTCAATGTATGGGTTTTGAAAACCAAAGAGACAATGTGTATATTCCACATGGGCAGACAAGCTTCTTGATTCAAAATCATGTAATTATCAGTGATCTGGGTTAGTAAAAATGTTTATCTCCTTTTAGTCCTTCATTCAGGATTTTTTAAATTTTTTGTTTATGTTTTTGTAAAAGATCAAGAGGTGGGGAGTGGGATGGAAGCAGAAGGAAGGAAGAAAAGGTGGCCCTAGAAAGTGCTTGAAGATTCCAGGGAATTGGTAGGCTGGACTGGTTAATGCTTGTGAAATGATTTTTGACACAGCCTTTCAAATGAAAAAATGAGATATTAGAAGGATGATAGTCTTTTATCTGCTGAGGAAGATGGATGGGTATGACTTAAGATGTCATGTATATGAATGGGTGCTATAAAGGGATCATTCTAATGACATGCTGTAAAAGACAACTGTCAGGAATAAATTATTCTTCTCTTCTGATGATACTGATGATAATGTACTCAAATTCCCCAAGACACACTTCCTCACCTACAGTTAAAACCTTTTCCTAAAATGTTTAATGGGCGCAGAGGTTTTTGTTGTGCATTTCTAACTCCATGAAAAACTTTGGGTAGGAGATTACATAAGACCAATTTTGCCTGCAATTTGTGTGTTTGCATACAGGTACACAGGCTTTGATTAGGCAAAGGAAAGTACTTAACTGTATGTGTAAGTACCTTTCAGTGCTGGAGTAACGAAACTGAAGCATGAAAGAAGAAAACACAACTTCAGAAGTAACAGAGCTGGTAAGAAGAGAAATTATGAGCAGCCGATCAGTTCAAGGCTCTGTCATGCCCCACAAGGTGGGTGTGCCACTGCCACCTCTCACAGAGTGACCATGGCTCCCCAGAGGTGGGGCCAAACCAAATATCACACCCCACAGTGTGGGTATGGGTAGAGTTCCCCTGAGTGGGGGGTGACCCAAGGAGATTTGGACTGGACCCCTTTGCTTTCTAAACTCCTTCAGAGAGGAACCTGGGTGCAGCTGGGCCCAGTCCTCTTCATCCTCTAATTGATCTCTTTAACAACCCATTCAGCGAGATTAAGTTTGAGAATTCTCTGTGCGGTACTCTAGGAGTAAGATTATTACCCAGAAGGTTTGTACAAAACCACAACTTCACTTAAAAGCGACTAAGGTTATAAAGCGTGTGAGATTACAACTAGCAGAATTATAAATGATGGTACTTTCAAAGCAATGAATTACAAATAGCAAAATTTAGCAAAATACTACTTTCGAAGCAATGGATTACGATTTAGCAAAATTGAAGGAAATTGTCAAAACAACAGGTTACAACTAACAAAATGTAACAAAGCAATGAGTAGCAAAACTTAACAAAAATTAGAAAATATATCACACTTATGTGCCAAGGTAAGGTTAGAAACAGAGAGAGGGAGAGATAAAGAGATAGGAACAATATCACCACCCTTGGATGCAGCAATGATCATGGTAGGAAGTTGTGATCCTTGGAGGGCGGGCATGCATCCAGCATTTTGAGTGTGCCTTTTTATGCCTCCTGACCCTACCTTTTTGGGCGGAATTTGGCATATCTTGTGAATCCAGGTGTTCCCTTGGGCCCCTCCTGATGGTATGACTGGACAGTAACCCTGATTTCTGTGCATGTGCCCTCTCCAGTGGCTTTACTCGGGGCACACACAAGATGTCACTCTGCCTCCGCAGGGCACAGCTTGCCTGCCCTGTCCCTTGTCGAGTAAGGACAGTGTCCTGCCTGTCAGGGTGGCCTCCTGCAAAACCAGAACCAGTTTATCAGAATGACCACCAAAATGAGGGCCTCTCCTAGCCAGAACAGGGCCTCTGTTGTCAGGGTGGTTACCCAAATGAGGGCCACTCCACAGGAGAGCAGAGTCCAGGTGGCTTACCAAATGAGGATCCCACCTGAGAGCAATGTCCATTTTATCAGGGTGGCTGTTTTGAGACATATACTCTTGGGGATTCTACAGGCTCCAACAGGGGTGGCGATGAGCTGTGTGTAGGTAACTGCACAGGTCCCATCCCACCCCTGCAGCCCGAGGCCAGTACCACTCCACATGTGCTGAAGTGCTGGGAACTGAGGGGAAGAAAGATTCCAAGGGAGGCCCAAAGCACTATAGGGGTGGGACCTGTCTGTAGGTATTGACCTCCACCTGCAGAGCTGGCTAAAGAGCCCCGGAGGTGAGGGCCTTCAGGCTGAAGGGAAGCTGGCCATGTTGCATTGCGTTGTGGCCAACCCCTCCTCTCTGAGTTGCCCGTAACTCTCATATTTGAAGCGTGTGGCTGCCAATTTGCAAGCTGCTCAGTGCTGTGAGGCTACAGGGGGAATGTCGAGTCTACATTGGGCACAAGTTTGCTTAGAGAAGTTTACAAACCTCTATGCTTGAACATGCCTGAGGGACCATGGCAGCAGGTGACCCATGCAGGGGCAGAGACACACCTGAGGGACTGTGGCCATGGTTGACCCATAATGGCACACGGACATCCCTGAGGGTCTGTGGCTCATGGAGGACCCACACTGGAAAAGGGAAACTGAAGAACAATGTGTCAGGAAGCCATGAATTGCAGAGCTCCAGAAAGAAAACGTGGTTCACACTGCTTCAGCCTTCAATGCACCTTTTGCCTCGCCGGAGGAATTTTGAGGCACTGAGACTAAAAAAAGTCAAAAACAAGGATACTTGAGAGCAGGAAGGGGAAGGATAGGTGTTTAAGTAGGTTTTTGCACAGTGATTTCTGTCTTTTTCCCCCCCCCCAGTGACTGTAGGTTTTTGCTGGTTGGCAGTAAATTAAGTCAAATTAAATTCTCCGACTTGATGCTGCTTTACCTTTGACAGACTGGAACAAGAAATGATCAGTAAGGGAAATGCAGTCTGAGCATTTGGAGAAATTTTGTAGTGGTAAAGGATCACAGACTGGATAGCTGAGGGAGGCTGTGAAACCGCTGGAGGATTTAAGAGCAGATTAAATGGACTTCTGTCAAGAACAATTTTGAAGAAGTTGATCCTGCCTTTGGGACAAAGAGGTGAATTAGATGACCCTCTTGAGGTGTTTCTGAGCCCTCTTGCCTTTGATTTCCATGGCACTGACATGTTCTTATGTACCCCTGGGAGAAAAGGGGATACCAAGCCTAATTACTGGAAGCCAACTTCAGCCAGTGGGAGGTGTTTTCTGGGGAGAGATGGCTGGAGATGGAAGGCTGAGGATGTTAAAGAGGTGAAGGGTGCAATCAAATGAGACAATATAATGCTGTAGTTGTAATTAATTTAACAGAAATTTGAATTTTTTTTTTCCTTTGACCTAGCACTGTTTGTGTGTCTGAAAATAGTCTCCCTTCATTCAAAGTATATTAAAAAAATGGAACCTCGAGTGCGGTTTAGGCCTCTCTGTGGGCAGGGAGGTTCTGGCCTGGATGTACTTAAGAATTAGGGAGCCATTGTGGGTGCACTCAGGGACTACTCAGACTGTAGCTGCTTTAGCCAGAATGATTATCAACACCAGCTTCAGTTTGACTGTACATCCTCAGTCCCAAGAACCTTGCAGCACTCCTGCCAAGGACAAGCACGATTTCATCTGTCTGCCTATTACATTAGTGCAGATAGCTATTTTGAGGTTAACACCTTGTTGGCCTTGACTGCAGCTATTAGTGAACAGCCAGGTGAAGTTCTGCTTTATTCGCAGGTGATTCAGGTATTATTATTAATTATTAAGCCATTTATTGTAATATTTAATTATTTCTCCCCATTTTGTGATGAGCAAGCATGGCCTTTATTGCCTGTAACCAAATAACCATCCCCATTCATCATCCTAATTGTTGCTTAATGAGGAAGGACCTGAGACTGGAGGAGTTGTCTATCCTGAACAATTTTGGAATGTAGCTTCCTATGGTAATGAATTCTGGCTGTAATAATTAGGTCTGCTAGGTGGTATATTTATCATGAAGCTTAAATACAATAAAAATTCATCATGCAGGAGTAGGCTAACCAAACACAATGAATTGCGACAGTAAGTATGGAAACATGAAAACAGAGTATTAACAGATACAAGATTACTTCCTTTTTTATGGTTTTGCCACACAAGGGAGTAACTCCTCTACACTTGATTTTACTTGAAACTAGAAGAAAATCGTGGCAAAGATGCTATGTTGAATTGTGTATGGCTTTGGAAGGAAGCCTGGGGTTTGCATGCTTACACTTCCCTCCCATTTCCTCCCCTGGGTCAGAAGCGTTTCACTGGATGCACTTCTGCAGATCCCTTGGATCTGATAATCCTTGATAATCTCTGGTGTTGAATAGAAGACAGCAGAGTACTGGACCTGAGGTCTTATTTATGGATTAAACAGAAAAATATAATCTGCTACAAGCCAACTGCCCATCTGCAGGTAATTACCCTACAGGTAGACAAATCATACCCTTTTTCCCCTGTTTCTATGTTTTATCATGAAATTACTTTACAAAGATTTTAACACAGTAATCTCTGTGCAACAGGGAAAACCCATCTGAATATTCTGGAGACAATATCCACTTCAGTATGACACTGGATAATCCACTCAAGGTTTTGTCTGAATAGTCAGTAAATATACTTGTAACTAAAGGATGCTTTGGAAGTCCTCCTCATGAAAGAAAAGCAACTAATAACCTCTGCAATCAGAAATAGTAAAAAGCTGAATTTTTCCTTTTTTGTCTATATTTAGTAATATCTACAATACCTCTTAGCATTATGTAGGAATACCTATTCAGTAGCAATATTGACAGAAATATTTTTTTGAAGAATAAAGTAAGAACTGCTTTAGTTTTTCAATGCAGTTTTTATAGCACTTGATTTCTTCCTTGTTTGATTTTTAAAAGTGATACGGGCAGAGGAGAGAAAAATGCGTTTTAAATATTAAGATCTAGCTTGGAAGATTTCCTTGTTTGTTTGATTTTTAAAAGTGATATGGGCAGAGGAGAAAAAAAAAATGTATTTTAAATATTAAGATCTAGCTTGGAAGATTTCCTTGTTTGTTTGATTTTTAAAAGTGATATGGGGAGAGGAGAAAAAAAAATGTATTTTAAATATTAAGATCTAGCTTGGAAGATGCAAAGGAGACATTTGGTGAGCAAAGCATCCACACTACTCAAAAGCAGCGGTAATGTTGATAATTACAGCTTCCAATATGGATTAATGATATAGCCACTAGTCTGTAGTGAAGTGAATTCAGTCCAGTGTTTAGACATTGAAAATAAAAAGAAACACCTGTGTCTGGCAGGAAGGCTGAAAGGATGCTATCGGGGAATTAGAAGGGCACAGATAAGACTTTTTCTATTATTCCTCTCTTATACTGGCACCTTCAGTGAGTTTCAATAAGCTTTTCATCATCTCTTTCATTTGCAGGTGCAGTCACCCACGACTTGGAATAATTAACTAGAATCCCACCTATCCCTGCTGGTCTTGATTGCAGATTTACATTTCCATCTTCTCTATCCATTCCTTGCAGTGGTTTGTTGCTCTGGCATAGCACTGATCCTAAACACAACCAACCATAAACTCTTGAAGAATGCCTGCCTTGGTTTTGATCACAGGGGATGTGTGTGATGTAAAACAGGACAACATTCCTGGGGACTGTGCTCTTCTCCGTGTTAGCTGTCTAGGAAGAGAAGGGCTTAGTTCAGTGTGTGCCCACCCATCTCCAGTATGACACATTGACATTTTATTGTAATTTTAGTTCAGCCTATGGGTTGGTTTTGGTTTTTCTTTGGTTTTTCTTTTTTTTTTTTAATAGTTGAAATATGGCATCATTACAAGGGAGAACCAAGGGGGAAATGAGACAAGACTGAATCTTGTGAAAAGGTGACTTCAGTGTCTATATGGAAAAAGCTTTGTTTTGCTAAGGATTTCATGGCCAGGGTGGCAAGCACAGGACTTCCCTGAGTGCTCATGCAGGCAGCCATGAGAAATTCCTGCAGTGGCTGGAACTGGGTAAAGAGTGTTGTGATGGTCACCTCTTTTCCTACTTCCAGCAGAGGAAATAACTCTTTTGGGATACAAAGCCTATTTAGGTTATCCTTTTGAAAGCAAGTAAAACCTGTTTGTTTCGAGGGAACACTGAGGGGAACACTGATCAGATGGTGGAATTAGGCTCTCAATAGCCAGGAAGAATTTTCTGTAATCATCTCTCAATAAATTTATCCTCCAGTGTTGTCGTGCACAACTTGAGCCTCACTGCACTCTTTTAATAGTGCATGCTACAGAGATGAAGCCACACCTGTGACAGTGGTAAATGTCTTGTTATGTGAGTGTCTGACTACAGTGTGAAGTTTTGAAACACTGGACTATGGTTGTGAGGAAGGACATGAAAGAAGCTCTTATTCACTACAGCAGACCTGAGTTATTACTTGGTTGGAATTGGGACTAGCCATATGTTTTTAAAAGTGACTCAAACCCTTGGGGACATGAGGAACACATTTCTGTTCCTTGACCTTGGAAGAGATGGAGTGATCAAAAATAACTGACCTGAATGAGAGTCTGTACCTTAATCCAAACATTTTGGACATGGATAGCTATTTCCTTGCTACTTTGAGGTTTGGCATAATAATACTATGATTTAGTCTGGATAAGTAGGGCTGAGAATATTTTGGATATTGAAGATGAGAGGTCCTATCATTTTTAAGGTGCTCATCAGATGAAAGTATTCAATATCTGTTTGTAATGCCTGTCTAAAGTACCTTGAAGCTGTCTTCTAAAAATTGTGTTACAATTGTCAGTCCTTACTGTTCTCTCTGTCTGGACAGGTGGTAATCAATCAAGATCTGTAAAATGGTACAGTGTAACAACATGCTATAAGCCTAAATTTCTATTGATTCAAACACTCAGGTAATTTGTTTGCTTGTATCTTACTAAATTTTTGGTTTCCTTGACCTTTGTGGGTGACTATCATGATGGATTTGGCATCCCCTCACCTCATATCCTGCTCACACTGTAAAACATGCATCTGTCATCAGTGCTGATGGGAACTCCAGTTCTTGGCCAGGATCTGTAATCCCAAGATCAGAGGAGCCATTTTTACTACAGTTACTTTTCAGTGTGGTTTTTTGTGCTCAAAGGAGTGTCTATGTGCATATTGTCATTCTTGGAAAGATTTTAAACAGAACTGTAAGTCCTCTAGGAGGGTGAAACATGGGGCTGCAAATAGCTGCTGTAGATAACCAAGAGAGTGATCAGAAAGGTTTCAGGCTGGCAGAATAGCAAAGGCTTCTGTTTCCCAGAGGATGCACTGCCTTGCCATGTGCTTCAGCCCTGGCTGGGAGGTCAATAGCTTTGACAATTCCATCAAGGATATTGTCCAGGGGGCTGCAGAGCTGCTGTTACGTTATTACCATCCTGTTTCCTCCTGTGCTCCTTCCCTTCCCCTTCCCTTCCCTTCCCTTCCCTTCCCTTCCCTTCCCTTCCCTTCCCTTCCCTTCCCTTCCCTTCCCTTCCCTTCCCTTCCCTTCCCTTCCCTTCCCTTCCCTTCCCTTCCCTTCCCTTCCCTTCCCTTCCCTTCCCTTCCCTTCCCTTCCCTTCCCTTCCCTTCCCTTCCCTTCCCTTCCCTTCCCTTCCCTTCCCTTCCCTTCCCTTCCCTTCCCTTCCCTTCCCTTCCCTTCCCTTCCCTTCCCTTCCCTTCCCTTCCCTTCCCTTCCCCTTTCCTTTTTGAATTATTATGGTAGTTTAGTTACGTTTGAACAGTTTGAAATATGTTGGGTTTTGTATTTGTGTAGTCAGCAAATGCATAAATTCAAATGTTAGTACCCAGAGGGAAGAGCAAATGCCTAGAAATGCGATGGTCTGGGTGAGCAGCATTGTTGGTAAGCAGCTGCTCCTCAAACGACAAGCTGCAGTTTTGCAATGCATCCAGGAGTGCTGAAAGAATGGGCTCTTTAGGAGCTCTCCAAAGCACTCAAATTTAGCAACTCTAGGAGTGTTACAGAAAATATGAGGCCCACAATAAAAGCTAACGTTCTGCCTGTATGTTTATAAATTAACAAGCTCTACTAGGTAGCTTAAAATTGTTTAGGTTTTTATCAGTTCTCAACAACTCATGAAAGGACTGATAATAATCAATGTAAGACATAATCCCTTCATTCTAATGAATGCTGTTCAACAGGGTTTTATAATAAACAGGTCATTTATTTCTTTCATATCAGTTCTAATTAAATTAAAAATATGTTTGATAAAGGCAACATCGTTGTCATGGACTCCAGTAAAATATCTGACTTTTAGAAGAACAACATTCTGATTAGAAAAATAGTAACTGCCAAGCAAGATCAATATAGCTCAAATTAATTAAAATCTAATAATTAAGATGTTTCAAGGAACAAGTTCTGATGCCCAGTTTGAAATGGCCATGCATGTCCTTAGTGAGGGTGCCAGGTGAGGGTGGAAGGGTGAGCAAGCCCACATTCTTGTCTGCAAATTTTAAAAAAAATTTTACTAGCATTGAACAAAATAATTGTGGCTGAAGTCTCAGAGAACAAGAAGTTAATGAAAGGCTAAGCAAAGGCAGAAGACTGCCATCAGCACACCCACCAGTGAGCAGTGCTTGCTTGCCTGGTGTGGCTGGGCAGACTCAAGGACAGTCACTTACACCTGGTAAGTGCCAGCAAATTTCAGTGGGATGCACATTGAATGAAAATATAACAATACTATTACTGTTTTGGCATTCATGAAAGCATTGCCAGAATACTCTATGGCCCTTTTATTGTCTATATTCTTTACAAAGCATGTTAGTTAGCTATGAAAAGTTCAGAAAATTACAAGGCTCTTTTCTACCTCTTTATCAGAGTCTGTCTTGCAAGGAGTGAGAAAACAGAAATCCAGTTCACTGCAGAGGACTTCTGAAAGTAGGCAGAGTGCTTGCGTAGCAAGAAGATGTCCCATAATTGAAGTCTGATGAATTTAGGAGTTACATTAGAAATGGAGGATGAGAAGCTGAAGCTCTGGGAATTGTAGACCAAAAAGCAAGTTTCTAGCAGTGAGGACATCAGCTAGAGTAGCAAACTATTGGTCCTTTCAAAACATTATGCTTTTTCATGGTGAAAATTTCCAGGGTTCAGCTTTAATTATGAAATCACCCAGCAGTTCTCATCCTGACACTGTTTTTTTCCCCAGCACTCTTAAGAGTATAACATGCAGTTCCTTTTTCCTGCCCATTATCCTGAAATGTTAAAAACTCATGCACTCTTCTTGATATGTGATAATGTCAGATGCTTTTTTTTAAATTATTCTAATTATTTATTCAAGTATCTCATACTAGTGCCTAACTCATCTGTCTACCAACAGAAGTAATTTAAAGCTAATACAGTTACATCCTTTCTGTTTCTCTGTTGATTACAAACCTAAACTTTTCTCATTTGTTTTCAATTTAGCGATTCTGTGAAGAACATTGTAATAATTAATTTGTGTTCACCAAAGTGATCTAATTGGCATGGATTTCATTGTAAGTGTAATTGCTATGACATTTCAGTTTCCAAAGTGCTCAGATGCACTATAATCTTCATGTTTCCTTGCATCTTATTCTGCCATGTTTTTTCAACAGCTTCATTGGGAAACTCTTTTAAAAATAAATCTGAGAAAAAAGTTTATGTATGTGCAGCAGTATCTCCTCTTTACCAGTTGGTTTCAGCACGTTGCTACCTTTTGCTGTATGAACAGGTCAGGAAGCAATTCCATGAAGGACTTGTGGGCAGGTATTGCTAGGGGTTGGATCCACGTGCTTTGTGTGGGTAATACTCGTGTGATCTACAGCTTGGGAGAAGAGTCTCTTATTCAAGTGTGCAGTGATTCATGCCCAAATGAAGAGGTTTCTCAGGGAAGAAAGTGATGCCCCCTTCCATTATTTCATGGCAGTTTTGCAGCATTTTTTTACTGTCTTGAAAACATTTCTGGCAGAAAGCTTATCGGCCAGCAATTTTCATTCCCTGATCCTGTTGTTTATCTCTCAGATTTACTTCAAGTTTTCTGTGAATAGTATTCCCAACCTCTGCCTCATAATACAATGTCCAGAGTTCCACAAGCTCCAGCATTAGCATTTTTTATAAAACTGTAGAACTCTGCAATAAACTTGTTCCTTCTGTCTTATCGCAAATATTTATCCCAATTATTTTCATAAAAATTCTGAGTCATCTCTAGTTTTGTGCTTATAAAAATTCCACTGGAAACACACACGCAAACTGACTAAACGAAAGAAAACATTTCCAAAGATTTTATTGGAGAGATATTTATTCTTATCTAAAAATCAGTTCCTTTATGCACTACAGACTTATTTAATTAAATTATTAATAATGGCAATTAGGTACTTGATGGGGAAAAACAACTATATAACCTGACATCTTTGAGATGTTGCTTGTATTGTTCTTCACCATTGTTACTGGGCTTTGTAGTGTCCCTGTGATATATTGGAAAGACACAATTTACTTTTGTGATGCTGGTACGTGTTAATTACCCTGTTTTTTTTTCAGAAAAACTGACCCAGCATCTCATTAGGTATGTAGGCTTTGTCTAAATCAGGGATATAATTGGGGATTTTTCTCTTTCCTTCCTTTATTTGCAGTCCTTGGAAATCTGCAGTGAGAAGTTGTACAGATCCTGCTGATTCACTCTGGCAGATGCTAATAGTTAACTGCATCCTGTCTGCAAGGGTGTGGGATGGTCACAACAGGATGCTAGCAAAATTAAATTAGATATGGCCAAGCTTGGATAAAGGCACTGGTTTTTACTTCTGTTTTTTAAACACCAGAAGAAGCACGACTATTATGAGGACTTCTTAGACTGCATGTGTTAGGAAAGGTTCAGTAGGACATGTGTTTTCAGGTTGCTTCATAGCTCAATTAAAAAAAAAATAAAATATTTAAGGATATCCTGATCCCATTGAAGACAATACTGCTGCATCCATTAAAGCCATCTTTTTAGTGTCGTGCTCAATAGGAATGCCCATGCAGTGTTATGCATCTTCTGGTAATGATCATCAGAAAGAACATTATCTGCTAATTTAGTGCCTGGTAATATCAGTGCAGTTGGCAGCAAACGCCATGGTGTCATACAGGATTGGCTATATAAGAAACCAAATCAGAACATCAGATCGCTGTGTTCTTTCCCATTGGAGGTTGGGGTGGAGCTTTTAAATATTTATAATTCTTAATAGACGCAAATGTCTGCAGAGGATCTGGGTATTGGCCCAGATACCAGATCATTGCGTAGCAGCCCCTGCCCAGCTTCTCTGCATCGTGTTTCTGTGCTTCACAGGCAGAAATTTTTTTTAAGTGTGGTATTTGCTCTGCCATGCTGCCAAACTGTTAAAAATATAATGATAAGGAAGCAAAATTTCCTGTGACTTCTTGTGAATTCTGGGGTTTAAATCACTTTACATTTTCAATTATGGATTCTAATGGTAGTGTGTTTGACTAGCATCAGGATGAAAGGAAAAATACATATGCCTCTCAAAATATCCTATCCATGCACTTGAGTTTAAAATTCAGTGTGTTGTTTCCCAGTGATGATTTCATCTTTATTGAAGGGAAACTAAGTGAAGTCATCTTACCCAGTTTAGCTATGGCCTTTTGTTCCCGGGTGGGTCATGAAAACAGCTCTAGAGTAGCAGCTATGTGAAAATATTCTCTCTTTTCCCCACCCCAAAATGTTACAGAGGATTTACTGGGTAGTTTTATTTGCTTCCGCAAATACCTGCTGCACTTAAGTCATAAGACACTGAAGAAATACTGCAGCAGAGCCCTTTTTATATCACCAACAATATATCTGCATTGTCAATTACTCCTGAAACAGTGATGGGGAGTTTATTGGAGGGTTGTGCATCTTGCTAGAATCACTGTTTTGGGATTAAATTATCTTTTAAATCCCAACAGGGAAGGATTTTCATAAATCAAAAAGGGATTAAAATATGTTGTGCTCTTTTGTGGTACAGAGAGAAAATAATTCATTTCCAAAGAGGTTACTGCTGATTTCCTAGGGAATGTCCATGCAAGTGTTGCAAATATATGATGTGATGTTACACAGCCAACTGTGTGTTTTGGAATAGCTTTGATTCTTTTTCTGTATCTCCGGGACTGGAGAGTAGGGTTTGCTAGATGATAGAGCTCCTGTTCTTTGAAATAGCCTGAATTTTTGAAATAATTCAAAATGTGTTTTCTTCCCAGCGTGGATCAGAAGAGAGCTGCTGGTAACTCTGTGGTTAGCACACTAGGGAGTGTTTTGAGAGATCTGTGTTCCAGTCCCTTTTCTGAAACACATCCCTATGTGACTGTCTACTGTGAAGTCTTTTTGTCCCTTTAGGTTCACGAGAAAAGAATGTATTATTACTTGGGAAAAAAACACATCATTGAAGCAGATGTTTCCTTGTTAAAGGTGGGGAATTTAAAGTAGTTGCCATTTTTTTTCATAGAAGAAACTTCAGCCCATTCTAGCTAAAACAAGTTTAAGGCTGTGCAAGTTGTTTTCATAGAGCCTAATTACTTGTTCTGCCCCTTGGGAACCCTATTTCCTCAATTCCTGTGAATATTCAGAGAAGACCAGCCACATTGTGAAGCAAAATACTTAATAGAGGCATATGTGGGAGGAGGAGGATCATTTTCACTGATCTTTTTGTCTCTGTGTATTTTGTTGTCACCCTCTCTTCTGCTATAGCAACAGTGCTGAGTGTTGATGCCAGAGCGTGTTGAAAAGATGTTCTGGACATTAAATTCAGCTCAATCCATCTTCATTTCCAGTAGAAAATGGATTGCTACTTGTGAATACTTTCATAAGCTACTATGCAGTTTACATTTAATCTATATGTTATCTGTAGGTGGCATATTTATCATAATATTTTCATTCATGTGCAACCAGATTTTCTGTTTTCAGATACCCCTCCTTAATATTTCAGGTGCAAAAATTCCCTTTGGATTGGAATACATCACACTGTTACACATGGCTGAAAAAAAGTGATATCCATCTTTCATAAAAGTCTATTAAACGGTCTTTTCTGGAATAGTCTGCCTAGATAGAAGAGGTGGACCTTGCTGTTTCAATCTGTCTTCGCTTTTGTTTCAGCATTAAGAACCCTGTCTTTACCCAATACTTTGCAATACATCTACATTTCCATCATAGATAATGGGCCCTATGTGGTCTATGTCACTAAAACCTGGCAGAGTGAAATATTGCCCTACCCCCAGTTTTGACTCTATCATCAAGTTTGCATTATATCAGGTCATCCAGGAGCTACTGCAGTAATCCTTCATTCTTATTCTAGCTGTCCACTAGTGGCCTCTTATGCTTCATCAAGTGAAACATTGAAATAACAAGGTGTGTGTATTTATAGCCTCATTGCTCATTAAGTATAGTAGCCAGTTTGTGAAGTAGCTGTTGCGAAATAGGATCTTAAATCATAGCTCATTTTCCCCCTTCAGCTAGGATGACAAAGGAGATGAGATATTCCTAGAAGTGCTGTCCACAACTGGATATAATAAGGAACAGAAGGTGCAGCTATTTGGCTGTATTCATTAGCTCTTCTGAGCTACACATCTCAACTGGTAACTGTAGTAGCTTCTCAACTTCATTAGTTCAAGAAGATATCTTTAAGTAGCATATTTCCTGTTTTTTTGGCCAGTTTCATTTTTGGGATGGCCTTTCACATGGAACAGTACGTTGCAAAATGGCTTCTTATTGATCCATGAAGCCAAAACAAACAAATAAGAAAAATCAACAGAAAAACCCTTAGAGCCTTCTCTACCAGTAAAAACAGATTAGACTGTAAAAGGAAATTTTACAGGGTTGCAGTCATCAGAATGGAGAAAACATCTGTCTCCTTCACTGGGAGGTGTATCTGAATTGTTCACAAACTGCTTCATTTTCTCTTTATCTGTAAGTCCAGCTGAGATAAATGAGTGCTGCAGATGCTAAAATGCTTTGGGAATCCTTTTGACTGGGCTGTCAGCTTACATCTTACAGCTACAGAGCAGCATCGACATTCCTGAAGTCTCAAACCCAGTGCCAATACTGTGCCCCTTCTGATATTAGGGTGTGTTGTAACTCTAGGGAGAATTACCTAGCTGCTTCTTCACAGTGTAGGGATTTGGGGTGAAACACCTGCCATGCTGCCTTTTCTCTGGAAAGCTGGTGCAACAATGGCCCCAGGATGCTCCTCAAGGGGTTTCTGGACCATATCTCAAACCCCGTTCAAAGAGAAGGTGCTCACTTCTCACTGGTTTTTGTTGCTTGCTGACATTAATATTACATCTCTTGCTAATGAAATTCAGCTTTCCAGAGGCTGTTCTTTTTTTTTGTTTGAAGGCTATTTGCACCTTTCTGAGAAAAATGCCTGACCATGGAAGGCTATTTCTCAACAGGCACTGCAACAGTAATCTCTCAGATTGCTTGGTAGTCTCATTTCAGGCCTCAGTAGAGCATTTGCTGTCCTTGCTTATTCTTTTTCCAGTTAGCATTTTTCATCATGGCTTTATATTATCATAACACTTGTGATGAATGTGGGCCCAGGCAGAAGTGGGTGGCTCTTCATTTTTCATCTCTGAAGAAATACTTAGCATCATTGGTGGGTGATTATATACCCTTCTCCAAATGTCTCTCTTGGCTTAGGTCTTGCCTAGTTCAGATGACAGTTTTCTCTCTGTATATCTCCTCAAGAGATTTTGAAGGAACACATCCAATGTGGATTTATGTTTTTGTGTTTTCTCTCTGTTTTTGATGAAAAGTAAGAAAGAATCGCCTCATTATAAGAAAATGGGAGGTCCTGATTTAATCTGTTTGAGACATACTGTTTGTTTAATTATTGCATGATTGCTGTGTGACAGCAGTGTAGGAGTAATACAGCTGCATATTCTCCAGTCTCCATTTTTTTTGCCTCTCAGAAAAGGATCATCCTTCTCCAGCCTTCCTTTCTGCAAATGGGTTCAAAACCTGCCCTGCTCCAAAACATGTAGCATGGCCAGTCCACTGCAGATCTAAGAGTGATTGCTTCAGTCCCCAGAGCTCTAATAATAAACAGGCAGTCTCTTGATTTAGTTCTTAAGTTTCAAAACCTTTTGTTTACTCTCCAGGGAACTTTAATAGCTGTGTTAAATAGAAACTAAATCTGAGGGGTGCTTGAGTGTTGTTTTGACTATTGGCTTTCTCAGTCTACCTAATATTTCACTGCAGCTGGGATATTTACACTCTCTTACTGCTCTAGCAACTTGGTGTTATGTTTATTTTTAATGGAGGAAGTAACATCTCCTGACATGGCATTGATAGTTTTCAAGGCCAGGCTTCCCTTTTCTGATCAACAAATGGATTTTATTTCAGGTTGGAGCTCATCAGCCTGAAGATCCAGAAGGCTGGAATGAAGTGAGCATTCCTTAGAACTGATTAACTATTGTAACAAATGCCAGTGAAATTTCTGCTATAAATATTTCTTAAATTACTGTAAATCCTCATTTGATTAACTGCTATGCTGCATGTCCATGCTTTCCTGTAAGTGAACCTGAATATATTAGCATTTTCACCTGCAGTTGCTTACTTATTGATGATATCTGTTTTTTAATGGAAGTAAAATGGTGCCAGTATCCCCAGTAATGAACAGGAGAAAGTACTTCCATGATTATTCCCATGTTCAGTTGGGTTGTTTAAATATTGCTAGGAAAGGAGTTGTCTAGAAGATTGTAGGAGAAGGTTGCTATGAATCATAAGCTATTAAGGACATGGGCTGAGAAGAACGAAAGGAGATGAGCACAACCTGAAGGTGCAAAAGAAGGTGATAGGTTTAGATCAGCACTGCAAATGAACTACCAGTAAATGTAAAAGGACTAAATTGAATGCTTATATCAGCTCAAAGTGAACTAAGGCTGAAAGTGAAACAGTATTCAATGTGTTTTGTGGCCACATACTTATTGATGGACTGAGCACAGGTCTTCTTTTCTTACAATTAGACCTGAAAGATGGTGTTTCTTGTCTCTTCTTCCAAAATGGGAATGTGCCAATGCTGAACTCCTCATAGGACAGACGTTTTACTATGTTATAATTACTCTCCCTCTTTGTTTTCAGTAGGTACTCTGATTATATATAGTCAATATATAGTCTGAGTCATGTCAATATATGTGGACTTTGACTTCTCTTGCTTTCAGTGGAATAATCTTATTCAACAAAGATCACATAGATGCTGTTTAAATAAGAGCAGAGAAAAAACAGAGGAGGAAGAAGTAGCACCTCTGTATTAATTTAAATGGGATCTGGGGAAGCTACTGACATAAGAATGCAGAGTGTGGTTTCAGTATAGAGGACAAAATGAGTTTATAGTAATGATATTGCTTTTTCATTCGAATCAGTCACAAGCTGATTCACTGTGTCTAGGACAAAAACAGAAATAGTGAAGTCTTTCAACAGCCAGAAGTGTGACACTCAGTTAAGAAAAATATATCTAGTTTTGGAACAGGTCCTCTAATTGTCTTCTGGCTAACTGTGGAAAAAAAAATATCTTTCCCTTTTCCTTCCATTTTTAAAAGAATAAGTATATATTGATTTTCTATTAAAATTCATTAACTGTAGTATTGCTTTTCCTTTTATCTTCTCAGCCAGGTTAATAAGATTCTGTGCGTCTTGCAGAACAATAACACACTTGTCTGGTCAAAACCACATTTTACATCTTCTGGGAGGAAGTAATCCTTATGTAAATACACTGACTGAACTGTTCTGTTATTGGGAGCTTGCTGGTGTGGTGAAGAATCAAGGTTCGTAGGTGACTGTTTAGAAGTAATTAACCCTTTCAGAATTATGTGTCATGCATGCACTAGTGCAAGAACACTAATAAACTGTAACTGCAGTGCTTCCAATTCAGATTCAGTGGCAAAACTATACTCTAAATTAGTAAAAAATATATCCTTCTCTTAAAAAAAAAAATAAATTCCCACAGCGTCCTCTTACACAAGCTCAGGAAGTGTGGGTTAGATGAATGGACAGTGGGGTGGATTGAAATCTGTCTCAAAGATAGAGCTCAGTCTAGTTGGAGGTTAGTAAGAAGTGGTGTTCCCCAGGGGTCAGTACTGGGTCCAGTCCTGTTCCATATATTCATCAGTGACCTGAACAAAGGGACAGAGGATGCCCTCAGCAATTTTGCTGATGGTACAAAACTGGGGAGTGTGGCTGACACGCCAGAAGGCCATGCTTCCATCAGTGTGACCGGGACAGGCTGGAGAGTTGGGCAGAGAGAAACTTTATGAAATTCAGCAAGGGCAAGTATAGGGTTCTGCACCTAAAGAAGAAAACCCCATGCACCGGTACATGTTAGAGGCAGACCTGCTAGAATGCAGCTGTGTGGCAAAAAACCTGTGAGTCCTGGTGGAGAACAGGATGATGATGAGCCAGCAGTGTGCCCTTGTAGCCCAGAAGGCCAATGGCATCCTGGGGTGCCCCAAGAAGACTGTGGCAGGGAGGTTTAGGGAAGTTATCCTTCCTCTCTACTCTGCCCTGGCGGGGTCACATCTGGAATACTGCATCCCCCAGTTCATGAAGGACAGGCAAGTGCTTGAGAGGATACAGCAAAGGGCTACAGACATGACCAGGGGACTAGGACGTCTCTCTTATGAGGAAAGGCTGAGGGACTTGGATCTTCTTAGTCTCCATAAGAGAAGACTGAGGAGGTATCTGGGTATCTTGTCAATGCTTATAAATACTTAAAGGGTGGATGTTAGGAGGATGAGTCCAGTATTTTTCAGTGATGCCCAGTGAGAGAAGAGGTAAAGAGCACAGACTTGAACATAGCAAGTTTGATCTAAACATGAGGAGAAACTTCTTTACTTTGAGGGTAGCAGAGCACTGGAACAGGCTGCCCAGAGAGGGGGTGGAGTCTCTGTCTCTGAAGTTGTGCAAAACCTGCATGAATGCCATCCTGTACAACTTACTGTAGGTGACCCTGCTCTGGACTAAATGATCACCAGAGGTCCCTTCCAGACCCTGACATTCTGTGATTCTGTGATTCTGTTTACACTGGTGAAGGGGTTGCTATGTGAAACTATATCCCAGGTACTTCTACTACCACAAGATTGGCCAATTTGACATATATTTTCACAGCCTGGCTCACAAAGAAATGATAGTTGCAGGTCGTAGTAGCCAAAGTAGTCATTACCATAAATTAAAAAAATACTTAATAAAGAATTTTCTGGAGCTCAGCTCCTTCCTATTGAATCTCTGTCCAATTCTGGGATAGTGGCACTTGCAAAGACTCCTGTGCAAAGGGAGGCAGCAAAGAGGAGCCAAGAAGCCGTAAGAGCTTCGAGAAAAAACTCTGAATCAGCTTGAAACTGTCATGCTAGAGGGATCTTCTGTGATCTTAGCAGCCATTAAGGCAGAAGATGCCAACTTGTAACTTCTTCACACAGGACTTGAGGAACAGTTTGCAGGAGCTGCTGAACATCTGCTGGACATGTGGACTGTAATGAACAGCTTCAGCCATGAGCGTTATGAGCCATGTTCTGATTTGTAATGAATGTTTGTCCTCTGACCTTGTGTGGCCCACTACAATGAAAGAGGCTATGTACAAGAGAAGAACTGGTTCCCCTTTCCTTGCTCCATGTTTGCGTGGATTAGTCCAGCGTAGAAGTGGCTGACGCTTGATTCATGTAATTAGTATGATTTGATTCAGTGAGCCTGTTGAGAGAAACAAAACTTGAACTAGTGTGTAAGAATTACTGCAGCTAAGAAAAATGTCTTACATGAAGGTTGGACATTGCTTAGATGTTAGGTCTAAAGAAATTACCTTGATTTGTGCTCCTAACACAGACTTTTTGGACCACCTTGGATAATGAAATTATGTCTCTGTTCCCATCTACTAATAGGAATAAACCTTACCTTATCATCCTGCTGTCTTATCTATCCAGATGACAAACTCTGAGAACAAGACTATCTCTTAAGACAATGAGTGTGTTCAGGACCCAGTTTATAAGTGGAGCCTCTAAGTCTTGGGGGCCACAGTCATAAGGGCATTTAAATGCCCATTGGCCACTGATTTCAATGGGCAGTATGTTTGTTGGTCTTTGTCCTAGATAATGCAAATATGCAGTATGTATCAGAAAAACTTGCAATACTATTTAAAGGATTATATTAGAAGAAAAAGGGACTCCAGACTGTGAACTCTAAGTATAGCATTTATATGAGGAGGCTTTCTCCTATTGCTCTTCTAGTTTTGGGGTGAAACCTAAGCCCAGACCTTAATCACATGCAGTGATTAAGATTTTGCTAAAAAATGGATTGATCATATAGAAAATCTCAGTCTTCAAGTCTGAGCATGGTATGGAAAGGGATGACAAAAAGTATATAAAAAATGTGAAATTTCTTTTTAAAAAGTTTTTTAAAAGTTTTTGTCCTTGACATGACTGAAGCAGCAATGGACATGTGCACTCTGATAAATCAAAAGTCTTTATAGCCTGAAAGGATTGGACTGAACTTTGTATACTGTTCAGAGTTCTCTGGCATCACTATTGCCCTGAATGGGAAATTAAGGGAGGGGAAACACTGCTCTCCTGTCTCACTGAGCTGAGGAGTGACTCATATCTGTGACTGTGCCCATCTCTCACGCCTTGATTCCACTCTAGTCCTCACTTGCTTCTAGCTGAGTAGTGTGGAGGAGTCAGCAGGACAGAGCTTGGGAGCCTTCATCTCCCCCACTCCTATAGCCCTGTGCAGAGTTCAGCCCTGAAGCTGAAACCTCAGTTCATGTTGAGAAAGGAAGGAAGGGAGCTGTTCCACTCCCATTGGTATAGACTCCAATGAGTACAGACTAATGTGGAAGGTTTTTTGAATGTGAAGACAACCATGTTATTGCCTGTGGGTTTTGGTGCCTGCTGCTCTGGGGAGGACAGTGAGACTATTGAAGTCAGCTGCTGCAGGACTTTGTGTGTGATGCATTGACATAGAGTTTAAACCAGAAACCTCAGGAGAGATGTACAGCTATTTTGCTGTCAGCCAAGATTCTGCAGATTGATTTCTGGCCCTGTTTGTTTGATTCTCTCTAGCTGGATACTAGTTGTTTTTACTTACTGCCACTGCCCTCACCTTTTGATTACAGTGTAGGAACTTAAAAGGATGTCTTGATGATGAGAAGGCATAAAATTAACTTGAAACACTCTCATGGGTAACTAAGAATACAAATCTCATCATCTTCCAAGATACTTATATTTCTGTTTGAAACCTAAAAGCCCCTTCTCCTCCCACCACTGCAAGGCTATGTCTGAATTTTTGTTTGAAGAATACTGCCTTACCATGTGTTCAAAACCTGCATAACACCAGGCAAAGAAACAGCTGTTGTGCTGTAGTAGTGTTGGAAACAAAAGTAGTTTTCTCATTTCGTTTAACACTGTCGATCAGCAAAGAGGGAATTAAAGGTATTCTTGTTGCTATTTGACTTTGTATCTCCCAAGACATTTCATTAAATTAATGTTTTATTAAGCAATATTGAATAAAAAAAACCAAACCAAACAACAAGAGATTGTTTGGATTGTTCAGCCATTCATATCTGGAAATCCTATTGAATCACCTTGAAGCAAAACTGAAGCACTGCAGAAGCAGACCCTACACAGAAGGTCTCAAGTAACAAGGCATTTCTCCATTTTCTCAGGTGACAATTAGGCACTGACAAATAACATTACATTAAATACAAGTAGAGAATTTGCCATGGTGATCTCTTCAGTATCTATTTCCTTTTCAGTGATTAAGGTATATAACTATTTAGGTCTCTTTCTGAACTATTGGGAAATAATCACTGTGTTCTACTCGTGTAGTGCAACAGAGCTGTGACTTAAGGGCATAGAGTCTCACGTACTTCATACAACACACCGTGGACATAGAAATACAACACTGGTGAATAACACTAGCATAAGGGAACAATCTTTGTTTCAAAATACATAGTAGAAGATGTCACACTTGCAGATAAAGTGAACATTCCTATCTGTGCAGGCAGAACTGATTTTCTTCCTCCGCATAAATATCGCAGTTCCTTGGGAAACTATCTTTTATTTTTGTATCTGAAAATAGCCTCCCCAAACCTTTCAGTCAGGATGGTCTGATGTCATATCTACAGAAGTTATGGTGCCGAAATTATAAGCTTGATTTACTTTTTGGATGTGTGAATTGAAATATGTTCTTTGAAAATCCTTGCAATTTGGGTGTAACCAGAAGAGATTACATGCAATTTCACTGTCACTGAAACTAACATCCTCAGGCCCACAAAGCACAGACAAGACAACATTCTGTTCTGTAGGAATAATAGCTCCCTGTCTAAAGTAGATGTACAATTTCTGTGATATTTTCAGCTGTCCAGTGGTGCCTCATGTAACATCAATTTTACTTGTGCAACCAAAGTTCAATATCTTCCTCACTGTGTTTCTTTCCATTTCTGATTTTCCTCCACTAGCTAATCACTTTCTGGCTATTCTTTCATCTTTGCTGGGAAACCAGTCAAGTGATGTGTTCATATCCCAGTCTTCTGGGTCTTTCTATGAAATAATAACTTAAGTAGTAATGAAATATGATTAAATATTAAAAATATTTTATTTTAATGATGTACTTTCATAAACTTGCTTCACAATTTCTGCATTTAGCATTTAGCAGAAATCCCTGGGGTTCTTTTTCTGCCTCAGTGTAAAGGACTTCAAAGTGCCAAAGATGGGAACAGGTTTTTTTTACCCTCAAATATTTTTGTGACCAGGGAAATGCAGTTTGGGGTCTTCTGTTTTGCTTTGGTATTCTGAATTATTTTCTTGCACACAACTCTTTGAAAGGTGATTGTGCAGTTTTTCATTTATGTGTGTAATGGTTTCTGCAAAAATGGCTGAAAGTATTATGACAGGTAAAAGTATTACAAGGAGATGTTGGAATTTTTCCACCTGAGTATAAGCACTTCTTTGGTGAGACAAATGTAAGAATGGAAGGGTCTGGTTTCAGTGTGGTAATAGGAGTGACTAAACACATGCATTTGTCTTTCAGGGACTCAGTCAGGACATATAGCTCTGGAGAAACCCAACACAGTTCCTGTCCAAGTATGGTACCTCTCATATAAGCTGTTTCCTTTTGACAAAAAGAGTTTTAAAATACAGAGATCTGACCTGAATTAATTGCCTAAGCCTGTGATAAAACAGTAGATAAAAAAGGACTTGAGGTCCTTCTAATTTGCAGTAGGAGGATTACATCTTACAGATAGGGACCTAGGTCCTGGCTACTGTAAATCACTTTTTTCCTGTGTGTTGGTGACTTGCTTAGAATCGTGTGGATGCATCCCAATGGAGAAATTATTGGAGAGCTAGTCTAGAGAGCATGCTTCCAGAATAACAAAAACTACACTAGTGCTTGGGGTAGACTATTGTTACTGATAGCTGCAGAGAAAAGAAAGAAGCATCTTTGGTCTACAGTGTTCATAAATGACTCTTTTGTAGCATTTCTGGTCAACAAGCTTGTTTGTTAGCTGAGTCATATCATACTTGATGTTCATTAAAAATAAAATGCATAAAGCATATAGAGTGCCTAAGTATTTGTAGCTTGTGCCTTGGTTCATCTGTTCAATGCTGATAGCAAGATGGGGAGGACATTGTGCTAACCAGATGCAGCACAGGCTTAGACTGTTCTGAATGTCATATCATAGAATCACAGAACCGGCTGGGTTGGAAGGGACCTCAGAGATCATCAGGTCCAACCCTTGATCCACTACCGCTGTGGTTACCAGACCATGGCACTGAGTGCCACATCCAGTCTCTTTTTAAATATCTCCAGGAATGAAGAATCCACTACTTCCCTGGGCAGCCCATTCCAATGTCTGATCATCCTCTCCGTGAAGAAATTTTTTTCTAATATCTAACCTAAACCTCCCCTGGCACAACTTGAGACCATGCCCTCTTGTCTTGCTGATAGTTGCCTGGGAGACCAACCCCCCCCTGGCTCCAGCCTCCTTTCAGGGAGTTGTAGAGAGCGATGAGGTCTCCCCTGAGCCTCCTCTTCTCCAGGCTGAACACCCCCAGCTCCCTCAGCCTCTCCTCACAGGACTTGTGCTGGAGTCCCTTCACCAGCCTGGTTGCCCTCCTTTGGACCTGCTCCAGGACCTCAATCTCCTTCCTGAACTGAGGGGCCCAGAACTGGACACAGGACTCGAGCTGTGGCCTCACCAGGGCTGAGTACAGGGGCAGAATCCCTTCCCTGGACCTTCTGGCCACGCTGTTCCTGATCCAGGCCAGGATGCCATTGGCCTTCTTGGCCACCTGGGCACACTGCTGGCTCCTGTTCAGCTTCCTGTCAATCCAGACTCCCAGGTCCCTCTCTGCCTGGCTGCTCTCAGCCACTCTGTGCCCAGCCTGGAGCTCCCCATGGGGTTGTTGTGGCCAAAGTGCAGGACCCGGCACTTGGCCGTGTTGAACCTCATCCCATTGGAATCAGGCCAACTCTCCAGTCTGTCCAGGTCCCTCTGCAGAGCCCTCCTGCCTTCCAGCTGATCCACACTGCCCCCCAGCTTAGTGTCATCTGCAAATTTGCTAATGATGGACTCAATCCCCTCATCTAAATCATCAATGAAGATATTAAACAGAACTGGGCCCAACACTGATCCCTGGGGGACACCACTGGTGACCGGCCGCCAACTGGATCAGCACCGTTCAGCACCACTCTCTGGGCCCTGCCCTCCAGCCAGTTCCTAACCCAGCACAGGGTGCCCCTGTCCAAGCTGTGGGCTGACAGCTTTTTCAGGAGAATGCTGTGGGAGACGGCGTCAAAGGCTTTGCTGAAGTCCAGGCAGACCACATCCACAGCCTTCCCCTCATCCACCAGGTGGGTCACCCGATCATAAAAGGAGATCAGGTTGGTCAGACAGGACCTGCCCTTCCTGACCCCGTGCTGGCTGGGTCTGATCCCTTGTCCATCCTGCAGGTGCTGTGTGATTGACCCCAGGATGATCTGCTCCATGACCATGCCAGGCACTGAGGTCAGGCTGACAGGCCTGGAGTTTCCTGGGTCCTCTTTCCAGCCCTTTTTGTGAGCTCATAAAATTATTAAATAAATCTAGTAATGGAGAGGCAGTTAGTGAAGTATAACCATACCAGGTATCTAAAGAAAAAAAAGGATTTTTTTGTCAGACTGTATAACACTAAGTGCTAATTTGGGAAGACATTTCATAAAGTCATGCTAGACCTTCTGAGGCTGCACTTGGTATCTTCTGAGCTAAGCCTACCACTACTCAAATATTTAGGTTTTATTAGAAGAGCTGGGGTATATGGTTTTATCCCATTCAACCAGCATGGCCCAGAGTCTGTGGAAAGATTACCTATTCAGTTCAGGTGAAAACAGGGAGTTCTTGACCTAGAATGCACTTTATACTTGGAAAAAATTACAGAAAAATCTTGCCGCCTGCTATTTAATTGAAATATTTCAGTGTCTGTCACCTTATGTGTGTTGTCAGAGACAATGTATGGATGGCATATTTGAAATAGAATGGAAGAAATGTCTTCATCTCCCAGGGAAAAGCATCTGTTCAAGTCATTGCAAGAATGTTAGGAAAATTCCAGCTGACAGTGACTTATCCTGTACAAGCACAGACACTCTCACACCTTTGCTTGAATAGAACAGCTATAAAGCTGAGATGTGATGGAGCCCATCTTTCCACTTAGAGTGGAAAAGATTTTTCCATGTAAAGGCAACAATACATTCTGTGTGTACCAGAAATGGCAGTTTATGTTCCAAAATTATCTCTGTAGGGAAGACTGGTGAAGTACAAAGTAGAAAAACTGCACAGGACAAACAAAATGACTTGGAAAATATTTAAAGGAAAAACTAATTCCTCATTTGAACCTGTGTGTTTCTAGCCCAGACAGTGATGAGATGTGACCCTGTCAATGCAAATGAGCTGCTAGCTGAAGAATGCAAGATAAAACTGCTTCACTTTACCCACAGTTCAAGCATTTTAGTCTCCAGAAACTTTTTGAGAGCAATCTGGCAGACCGAGTGTCTCTTCTGATAACTTCAAAGCAAGTGGTATTGGATTCCTTTTGAGTAGTCAGCCTTGGGTCTGGTATTCTCCCTTAGTGGATCACTGCACATGGCAAATGCCACATCAGTACCAGTTCAGTGCTTTGCTTCCTGCTCATATGCAAACTTTCAATGTTGTTTAATCCCCACAAACAGAAGAAGAATTATTCCAGATCTGTCCTTACAAGTATATGCTTGTACAAAATACTGCAATCATTATACCTGTGTGAGAAAATTGGTATTACTTTCCTTGGAAATCTAAATGAACACATTTTCTAAAAGTTTCACACTGATATTGACTTTGTAAGTATTTTGCAAGACTTTTGGTACAGAGTCCCAAATTTGTGCCTCAGAGACACAATTCCACTTGAAAGTTTGATGGTTGAAGAGATTTTCATCTGCAATGATTTTAAATTCCTTACTTTCCTTTAAAATGTTCAAAAGATACTTTCAACTGAATTCTAATAGTTCTATCTTTAGTAAATTCTCTAAGAGTTTATGAAAAGAGAAATTCATCCTATTTCCAATGAGTCTCTAGTTTATGATAAAACCTATAATCATGTAATATGAGGTTTACCCAGCTTCTAAATGCTTTGAGCTATTCTCTTCCCATATTGCAAAGCCTGCTGTCAAGATTGAAGAGGTTGCAGTGAAGAACTGTGTAAGTACTTAGGATTGTGAGGATATGAGTTATGAAGACAGATTAGACAGACCTAGTGCAGGCTGTAGTATTTTAGACAGTGTAGATAAATTGAGGCGAAGAGGGCATCTCACAGTGGGATGAAATATACTGAAGGAATGCTATAGATTGATACTTCTCCAGGATTTAAAACTAGTTGCTTCAAAAAGGTGAGGTCACATACCATGAAGTTGACAGGTAGACTTGGAAACTATTGGACAGGTATTTATGTTGAAATAATCGCATCTGGAATAAACATAAATTTTTTCGACAGGAAATTGGGTTAAACAAACTGAAAAAAGGAACTAAATACATGGTTTCAGGTGAAGAACAGTGAAAGCACTGGTGTAAAATAGCCTAGATATAAACTGAAATTATCTTTATGAAAATATGCTTTTCTTTCCCAATAATTAAGAGAGATCTGCCTTCCACCTTACCTTGCTGACCTTGTACAGTTTCTGCTCATTTTTCAATCAGTTTGCATGTTCTTTCTGCTGTTAAAGCTTAGGGCTTCCCCAAGGTATGTAAAGTAACTCAAAGGGATTCTTCCAAAGTACTCAAAAAGTTCCAAAGTTACTTCCAAAAAAGTTCCAAAGTTACTTCCAAAGCAACTCAAAAGGATTCATCAGAAGTACTTAGGGTACAGAACTAAGAAGCAGCTGCTTCGTTGGAAAGGACTTATAAAGGTCATCTAGTCCAACCCCCAGCAGTAAGCAGGGACAACCTCAACTAGATCAGGTTGCTCTGAGTCTTGTCAAACCTCACCTTGAATATCTCCAGGGATGAGGCCTCAGCTACATCCCTGGGCAACCTGTTCCATTATGCTGCTTGCTGGTTCCTTGACATGCATTAACAGTGAAAGATGTCTCTGTGGTGTGATAGGATGGAAGCGTGAAAGGGACATCAAGAGATGGATTTTCTTTGGCTCCTCCACTCTTAGTTTGCTGGATTATAATGCTTTGGACAGAAGCTGGATGCCCACCCAGCTTATCCCTCCCCCTGATCAACAGGATGGGGGAGCAAATTAGATGGAAATATCATAGACTCATAGAATCAGCTGGGTTGGAAAGGGCCTCTGAGATCATCAAGTCCAACTCTTGATCTACTACTAACATGGTTATCAGACCATGGCACTGAGTGCCACTTGCAGCCTCCTTTTAAAAACCTCCAGGTACAGAGAATCCACCACTTCCCTGGGCAGTCCATTCCAATGCCTGATCACCCTCTACGTGAAGAAATTCTTCCTAATATCTAACCTAAACCTCCCCTGGCACAACTTGAGACCATGCCCTCTTGTCTTGCTGATAGTTGCCTGGGAGAAGAGCCCAACCCCCCCTGGCTCCAGCCTCCTTTCAGGGAGTTGTAGAGAGCGATGAGGTCTCCCCTGAGCCTCCTCTTCTCCAGGCTGAACACCCCCAGCTCCCTCAGCCTCTCCTCACAGGACTTGTGCTGGAGTCCCTTCACCAGCCTGGTTGCCCTCCTTTGGACCTGCTCCAGGACCTCAATCTCCTTCCTGAACTGAGGGGCCCAGAACTGGACACAGGACTCGAGGTGTGGCCTCACCAGGGCTGAGTACAGGGGCAGAATCACTTCCCTGGACCTGCTGGCCACGCTGTTCCTGATCCAGGCCAGGATGCCATATGCATGTGTGAACACAAAGACAGGGACATTGCTTGACAGTTACTGTCACAGTCAAAACAGACTCAATGAGCAAAATCAATTTGATTTGATTAAAATAGGTTTGAGTAAGGAGAAACAAATAAAAACAATTAAAACACCTGTCCCTTCGCTGCCCTTTTTGAGGATCAATTTCACTCCTTCACCTCTGAGTTCTCTACTCACCTTTCCACCCCATTCTGAGCAATGCAGAGCTCTTGGGGAATGGGCTTGTGGTCAGTCTTGTAGGCTTGGTGTCTGTAGGGCTATTTCTCAGTTTTCGCTCACTCCTCACACTGTCGTGTGGTGTTCTGCCTTTTCTTAAGCACATTTTTCCAGAGAGGTGTCACCAGTGTGGCTGGGGGTCTCAGATGTGCCCGGTGGTGGATGGGCTGGGTCCAGGCTGTGTCTGGTGTGGGGCAGCCCTAGATGCTTTTGCAGTGGCCCTTGCTGCCCACTGACAGCATCCAGGCACCTGCACCCAGTACCCTGAGATATATTTAGATATTAATGTTTCTGTAGGATCACTGGGGAAAGAAAATGGTCTGTCTGCTCCCAGCCTGTTGTTGTGATCCAAAGGTTCAAGAGCATTTTCATCTCCTGAATGTGCTGCGTGCTATTGTATGCATGGCTGTGTTCCCTGTATGCTGACTTTGTTTTTGTAAAGGAAGCTTCAAAAGTGTTTTTGACAATTTTAGCTTTTTCTATCATGCTGTTTATTTTCTGAGACGTTAGTAAATAAAGAAACACTTTCAAATATAACCACAGTTGAAATTTTAATGTAAATTAACCCCAAGGGAAATCCTTTTCTCTGTCAAAAAACTCTTTTTAAAAGTTAAATGATTCTTAAAGACTAGTTTTGAATACTTATTAAAGAAAACATTGCTACTACTTGCTTCATTTCATGGGAGAGGTGACCCTAGTCAATCTGCTTTTTTAAAGAAAAATCAGTGCTTAAGCAGTGCCAGACACCTAATTAAGTTCTCAATTATTATAAATACTCTTTCCTTGGATGGCTTCTTATATTAGTTAATAGTTATCACAAGGTCATGGGTTCCACCTGGCATATAAAAACTTTTCTCTGTTTTTTAATCAAAGTATTATTTCAAAGTATCAATCAAAGTGTGTTCTTGCACTTAGATTGAAAAGAAATAATCCACTTAAGGATCTTGTATAAACCATAGGAGTCACACTGCCCCGGTGATAAGCTGAAGAATGTGATAGTACTAGGGAATAATCTCACCAATTGTTCACATATGCCAGATTTTTACATCTGGTCTGAAATCATGTCCAGAAAGGAAGCTACTTGTTTCTCTCCTTTAAAAATACAAACCTCAGAACACAGTACAAGCAAAGTGGAAAGTTTAATATTGAAATTGTAAAGCCAAAGTTTCCCACCAGTCTTGTAATGCAACCTTCTTATCCTATTGTATTCTGTTAGGATGGTGTGCTTACCTTTTTCCCAGAAGGAAACATTTACCTTTTTTTTTTTTTTTTTTTTGTCTAAGCCTAGACTGCAAAACACAGCATCTGCAGTCCACAGATAGTAGGATTATGGGTGCATGTTTTGCAAAGGTGGAAAAAGAAGTTAAGAAATTTAGCCAAAGATGTTTCTGTCCATTGGTTTAGAACTTGCCCTCTTCTATTTTAATTTTTTTCTATGATATGAAAATACTGAACCAAATACAGAGGATCTCTCCATGTATCCATTATTCTCTTTGTGTATATATCAAATATAATCAGTTGTTCATCTTATGGTAGAATATTAACATTAACGCATTTGCACTTGCATTTGCAATACCTTAATCTGAATAATTTATCATATCTACAGAGTAGCCTTTTTCCACCCACCAGTCTGAGAAGGAATCTCTGCTCTGGAAAAGAAATACTTTTTTTCCTGTTTCTGCAAATATATTCTCCTTTTGCTTGTATATAGGATGCAATTTGAGACCAAAAATAGAATATGTAAGGAACATAGGGCTAGGAACAAATCATTAAAGCAGTTGAGCAAATATGGAGAAGATAGTTCTGGGACATCTCTTTTGAAATGCCACCATGCTTTTTAACAGTGGAATTTGAGAGACACTACAAGTTGGTTTAGGAAAGATACTGCCAAGACAGATTTCCAAATTCTTTTTGTGTGACTGTCACAAATGATGGGCTTTTTGCTGTAAGACAGTGTGGAAATTTGCAACTGCATCAACATTGTATCCAGAAAAAATTATATATCCACACAGGTCCACCAACAGTTCCTCAGGTTCACTGATACTTGGAGTTTTAAGTGAGATCTGAATTTTTGAAGGTGTGACTTGAACATATAGATTATGTATGAAGTAGAATTCTCAAATTGTTTGTCAAATACATACGTTTAACATAAAGAAAGAGCCCGAAATATCCCAGTTTATCTGCCTAACAACATTCCCTGCTTTTCAAAACTTCAAAAGTAAAGGGGCCCAAGATAGCTGGTTAACATTCAAGGACCACATTTTCCAGGAACAAGATCAGAGCATCCCTATGGGTAGGAAATCAAGAAAGGGAGACAGGAGATCTGTACAATTAAAGAGGGAACTGCTGGGCAAACTCAAGTGGAAGGAGAAAGTTTATGGATCCTGGAAAGAGGGGCTGGCCACTTGGGAGGAATACAAGACTGTTGTCAGGGGATGTAGGAAGGCAACCAGGAAAGCTTAGGCCTTCTTGGAATTAACCCTTGCAAGAGGGGCCAAGGACAGCAGAAAGGGCTTCTTTAAATGCACTGCAAACAAACCTAACAGTAGAGGCAATGTAGGCTGAATGAGGTGGGTGCCCTGGTGACAGGGGATACAAAGCAAGCAGAGTTACTGAAAGCCTTATTTTCTTGTCTGTACAGCTGGAGACTGTCCACAGGAGCCCCAAACCCATGAGGCCTCAGAAAATGTCAGGGTGAAGGAGGTGTGTGCCTTGGATGATGAGGTCTGGGTAAGGGATCAGTTAAGCAATCTGGACATCCATAAATCTATGGGTCCTGATGGGATGCACTGTGGGTACTGAGGGAAGTGGTGGAAGTTATTGCTAAGCCACTCTCCATCATCTTTGGTAAGTCGTGGGGAACAGGAGAGGTGCCTGAGGACTGGAGGAAAGCAAATGTCACTCCAGTCTTCAAAAAGCTTAGGAAGGAGGGCACTGGTAACTGTAGACCAGCAAGCCTCATTTCCATCCCTGGAAAGGTGATGGAACAACTTATCCTTGGCACTGTCTCTAAGTATACCAAGGACAAGAGGGTCATTAGGAGCACTCAGCATGGTTTTACCAAGTGGAAGTCATGTTTAACCAACTTGATAGCCTTTTGTGAAGACATAATCAGGTGGATAGAAGATGGTAGTGCAGTGGATGAGGTTTATCTAGATTTCAGTAAAGCATTTGATGCTGTCTCCCACAGAATCCTCACAGCTAAACTGAGGAAATGTGGTTTGGATGTTCAGGTAGGAAGGTAGATTGTGAACCGGTTAAAGGAAAGAAGTCAGAGAGTTGTGGTCAGTGGGACAGAGTCTAGTTGGAGGCCTGTATCTAGTGAAGTCCCTCAGGGGTCAATACTGGGACCAGTACTATTCAACATATACATCAATGACCTGGGTGAGGGAAGTTGGCGGCCGGTCACCAGTGGTGTCCCCCAGGGATCAGTGTTGGGCCAAGTTCTGTTTAATATCTATATTGATGATTTAGATGAGTCCATCATCAGCAAATTTGCAGATGACACTAAGCTGGGGGGGGAGTGTGGATCAGCTGGAAGGCAGGAGGGCTCTGCAGAGGGACCTGGACAGGCTGGAGAGTTGGGCTGAAGGATGACCATGAGCCATCAATGTGCCCTTGTAGCCAAGAAGGTCAATGGAAACTTGGAGTGTATCAGAAGGGGGGTGGTTAGTAGGTTGAGAGAGGTTCTCCTCTCCCTCTACTCTGCCCTGGTGGGGCCACTTCTGGAATATTGTGTCCAGTTCTGGGCCTCTCAGTTCAAGAATGAAAAGAAACTGCTTTAGAGAGTCCATCGGAGAGCCACAATGATGAAGGGAGTGGAACATCTCCCTTATGAGGAAAGGCTGAGGGAGCTGGGATTCTTTAGCTTGGAAAAGAGGTGACTGAGGGGTGACCTCATTAATGTTTATAAATATGTAAGGGGAAAGTGTCAGGAGGATGGAGCCTGGCTCTTCTCAGTGATGTCCAATGGTAGGACTAAGGGTAATGGGTGCAAACTGGACCATAGGGGATCAACATAAATATAAGAAGCTTTTTCACTGTGAGCGTGACAGAGAACTGGACCAGGCTGCCAGTGAGGCTGCAGTCTTCTTCTCTGGAGACGTTCAGAACCCTCCTGGACAGGTTCCTGTGTGACCTATTTTAAGTGCCCTGGCAAGGGGGTTGGACTCGATGATCTCTCGGGTTCTCTTCCAACCCCTAACATTCTGTAATTCTGTGTAATTGCAGCCCAACTTCCTATGGTCCCCCTGAGAATGGAGCTCTGGGATTTCTTTTCTCCGTTGACTTTCTACCACTGTGTTTCAATTTGAATGTATTTTGTGTGGGGTGAAAGAAAGAGAAGACTGCTAAATCCCCAGGTAGCTTTGCCTCCTAGGTTTAGAAATGGAACTTAATTGAGAGCTGGATGCTTGTGTGTCACTGCAAGAGAAGGCTGAGTGCCATCAGGGATAGTGTTGTGCCAGGGGGGCTGGAGAGTGCCCCCTCCTTGGGCAGCACTAATGTGAGAGAGGATGAGAAGGACCTTTGTGAGTGCTGCTGCTCAGATAATCCTTGTCCCTGTCTGGGTTGTGATAGCTTCTTCCATCCTGTAAAACATCAGCTTCCTCCGTGCCAGATATTTATTTACAGACAAGCAAGCCCTAGTGTCTCTAGGCTCTTGACAAGACTATCAGGAGAGAAAAGTCATTTCAGACTCCTCCAGTAATTGAGAATGAGTGAGTCTTGTCTGTGTCTTGACTAGCATTTCAGGGTGCTTAATGACCGAGAAGAGAGCGTGTGATGATGGAACCCAAGCTAGGGGTACATTTTTTTAGCTGAATACAGTCTGTGGGATGAAAGCAAGACTCTATGTGAGAAACAGCAATTGTGAAAAACCAGGCAGAATATATCTGAGCAATGACAAGAGCTATGATTGATGATGTTGCTGAGCACCAAATAAGTCTTCTATACAGCAGACTACATGCTGCATGTGTTGTTTTTTTCTTATATGAATTATGCAGTTACATGCATATTGAACCTCTTTTTGTTTCCTTTTCTATAATATATAGTTTTGTTTTGTTTTTTTTTTTCCCAGCCAGGAGCCCAAGTCTTCTTTACGTCAGAGTGACTTTTATGGAAAAAAAAGAAAAACAAAAACTTGATTTGCTTTGAATGGGAGCATGATTTTGATTGTTCCCTGGTAGAATACAAGGATTAAAAAAACCCCACATCCAAACAAAAACACCACAATAAACAAAAGACAGACAGCAAAGCACCTATTTTATAGTGTCCTTTGCAAAACCTGAACACCCCCTGACTGGAAGGCAGAATTTTGGGTTGTGTTTTATGAATTACTATAGCTAAAACAATAATACTTGATTGTCTGCTATCACATAGCAGAGGCATATCAGATAATGCAGCTAAAATCTTCTTTGTGCAGCTTAAAGTGAGTGAAAAGCAGAGATAAATTAGTATTCCAAAATCATTCTTAGTGGCAATAGAAACTAGATAGGAACCTCCTACGAAGACAAATATAATTGCATCTTGATTTCTAAGTCTCTTAAACTGGATATTCCTAGAAAAATAAAACAACAGGTTTCACTTAAAGCTATTTTTAGTTGTCTACAGGTGTATTTTGGTGATTATAGAAACTGTTGATATGTCAAAGGTAATTTTTTGATGGTGAGATATTGAAGGAAAGCACCAAATTGTATATATTATCACATTTGATGATGAGCAGCTGTAAGCACAAACTAACATAAATTAAATGTGTATCACATTTTTCTGCACCCTGGGGAAGTGCAGAACAAAGTCATGCAGTGATTACACTTTCACCAGCATGCCATTAGCAACTCCAGATGGCAGCACTTTAACTGCAAACATTTCCAGGTGTAATGAGAAGGCTAAAAATAACTAAACAGCAAAGCATGACCTACTGACAGTCTAATTTGCAAAAGGAATGAAGAGACAACAGGACTGTTTAGCTGAAAGCATGTAAGAGAAATAGCTCGAGCCATGAACAAAGTAATGTAAAAATTACATTTTCTTAAGGAAGGACAGAGGTGCAATCTGTCTTTTTTTTCTACATACTCCATAATGAAGATGAAAAATGTATGTTCGTTCATGTGCTAGCTTATATGAATAACTTGGTATTAAAAACCACTAAGTTTCCCTCAAAAATGATGAACGTTCTTAATTTAAGACTTCCTGTCAACCTGATAGGAAAGCAAAGGAGTTTGTGTGTGCCTTTCAGCAGACGTGTTGTCTGCTCGGTTATTGCTTAGTTTATTTGTATTTAGGTGTAATACTGGAATTTCAATATATGCATTAAGAAGCAAGGTTATTTTCCTTTTTTTTGCATATTGCACATAATATGCCTTGAGACTCCTTGAATAATTATTCTCCATTTAAGACTGAATTTTACAGGATAATTGTATTTACTCTGTCACTTAGGAGCTAAGAATCCTTTTATCTATAGGCATGAAGTGGATGGGCTGCTATTAGTTTTAAATAAAAATAGTGATTTCTATCATATACATCTTGCTTTGTGTTCAGAAAAGTTACCAAGCCTAGAGAGGTGAGGGTGCAGAGTGCTACGAATACAGGAATGACAGATGTAAAGCTCTTTCAGTGAGAAATTATTATCATTTACATAAAGTTCAGGCAAATCAGCCAGAAGTAACTGCTTCTGATTGTTGTACCTCACCAGTGGATGTAGTGCATGGTGAGGAACTCCTGAGGAAGAAGTAGTATCTTGAAAATAATCCTGGTTTCTCTTAATACTTTGTGACTTTCCAATCTATTTTGTCACTGACATAAACCCCTACAGGCTTAACTGGACTTTTTACTGCAGCTGATAAAACTTGGGTGTCTTTAAATTGTCCATGGTGACTTTATTAGGGTATTTCAGTGCAGAAATATTCACTGTCTGCAAAGATCACACTTGCACATTCTAATGGACACAGTCTTGAATGTCTCTGGGAACAAACACAGAAAAAAGTTCTCATTGTTGCAGGAACACTGAGGGTGCTTGAAGTGAGTCTGGTTAAACCAAAACTTGAAACCACAGCAAAATCCAGAACTGTGCGTTGTGAATTACCCCCAGTATGCTGTAGCTGTGCTGCAGTTCTGTGAATTTTGCCTTCATCATTTTGCATACACTGCTTCCTGCTGTTGCTGTCATCTCTTCCTCTAGCATGTGTCCCAGATGGAGGATCTCTCTCCTTCTCTCTCAGGACCACACCTACAGGTCATCCCCTCTGCAAGCTGGAGTTCCTTCTGTGCCCTTCCCACCCCTCTTGTCACTCCCCAGGCTAGGTGACACCAAGGACAGCATCCCTCTGTTGGTGGAGAGAAGGAAGGGAAACTTGTGCCTATCGATAACCTGCAATGTGTGAGATTTTTTGAGATGATGAGGCAGAGTCATTGTAGAATATTCAAAAGATGAGGCTAGCAGTTCATATTCCTAGTGCAAAAATATGTTGCTTGGGATTTATTTGTCATAAAGAACTTTGTGTCTTTACTGGATATTGAATATCTTCATCTCCTCAGAGGTATTTCTATTTGGAGTTCCAGCTATGCCTGCCTTTCCTTTCACAGCCACAAGCCTAAATATAGAAAGATGCTTATAATTTTTCACTTAGAAATTAGTATTCCAGTCTCTTCTCAGTGCATATAAAATACTTGTTATGCTGGAGTTTCACTAAAGTAGAAATGATTGTACCAAGGGAAAGATTTCTTTCAATCAGGTTTGAAGTGCATGCCTCAGGGATGGGGGCATCATCTTATCATCTTCCTTTCTTGCACACAGTCACTTCTGTTATATCAACACCAATTATGAGGTAAGGTTCAAAGCCTATCTGTGGGTTTGTTCATATTCGAGCCTGCCGAGAACAACTTGTCCCTTCCTCTCAGCAGACTCTCTTTCCTTTTCATGTCTATGTTAAATATACAGAAGTCTTTTGGCCAAGGACTTTGAAAAGACACAAGTTCTGGTTAGTTCTGAATATCCTTTTGAAGTATTCCTCTGAAAATAACCTACTGTGTCTTTTCAATTAGGCTGTAGACCCTTTGCAGTTGGTGCATCACCATACAAAATTTTGGTTAGAGAACACAGGCTTGCTACTTAACACGCATGAGAATCTTGCAAGTGCAAGAAAAGCTCTTACATGAGATTACCTATCTCTCTCTAGGAAAAGTGGGAACGGATTAAAAATTTGCTCTGAGTGTCTGAGCAAGAACTAACATTGTTGCAAGTCTTCTAACCTCTAATTACCTGTCCTCACTGATAAATGTGTTTAGTAGGATGTCTGCATTTAATGACAGTTTGGTTCAGGTAATTTTAGTTTACAGATGATAATGTGCATTAGGTTACACTGAAGAGAAATAAGGCAGATTGTCAACACAGGTTTGTGTTTGCTGGCTGTACAAAGAGAATCTTCTGTTTCTGCAAGAAATAAAATAAGTTTGTCCTTGTTGCAGTACAAGCAGTCTCAGTCAGCAGATTTGTTTCTTGATTCCCTCAGTTATCTTAGTTGCTTTTCTGTGCTTCTTTGCATTCAGTTCATTCATCCTCTTAGCAAATTCCTGCTAACCTTCTGGGATAAAGACAATCCAAAATTATTTACCAGCTGCCTACTTTTGTGCAGGTGGTTGCACAACTTTGTTGAACTGACTATCTGTGAACTTTCCTGAAAAATATCAGTGGGAGAGAGGCCTGTGGAAGATGATCAGGGTACACTGCTATATTGTAATTAGGCAAAAGTATATAAAAAATGGAGTACTTGCCTGCCAATTTTTTATTTTTTATTTAATTCACCCAGATATTTAGCAATGAGTAAAGCTCAAAATAGCCACTTGCTTTGGTTCTACTTTGATGGCTGTAATATACAATGAGAGTAACAAAACAAACCAAACTGAAAAAGGGCTGTCCTATTCCACTTGTGATTTCTCTACTGGTATTGATCTGCATTATTCTGCAGCTCTAGTTGTCATACTCCAAAGGCTGGAAACATGAAGATTCTTGCTGGATCCCACAAGGACAAAGTAAAGATAACAGGATCAGGTGAACTACACAATTTTGTCGGACACAGACAGAACTGGTAGGCATTAAAACTATAGCTGTTAGCCTAATCCTAGAGAGAGAAAAAAAAGAGAAAGAAAGGAAGGGAAAATTAAGCATCACCCAAACTTAGAGGGAGAGAGAAAGGAGAGGAAGGTGTCCACCCAAGGGTCCACTGGTGTCTCATGGCAAAGAAGAATCAGTAGATGGTGGTCCCATCCTAGAAGAAGGGGAAAGGAGTAGAGTCTCTCTTCCTTTTATGCTGTCCATTTCTTGCTGCACCATGGCCGACAGCCGATCATTGCTTGTCCTGACTTGGTCTGGAAAGTTCCATCGAGTGGTCCCCTCTGTTGTAGTTTGCCATCTGCTGCATCAGCAGAATTAACTGGTTTTGGTGAGGTGTTTTCCCCTAATTGTCTCTCCTAAGGAACTGTATGCCATGTGTTGGGTGGGGGAGTTGTGCTTCCAGTTGCCAGCTGCAGTTCGAGGGAAAGCCTGACTGGACCCTCACAGTAGTGTTTAGTGGAATCAAAAGGTGACGCACATGCCCACAGTTTTACAGTTTTATTTATTTTAGGAATAAAAAAACAACCCAAACCCAACAACCTGAGTGCTCTGAAATTCCATCAAGCCTATAAGGCAAATATGTTAGGTGCTAGAAAGTTGAGAAGGAGAGTGAATTAAATGGAGGTCAGCTGGTTTCAAAAGTTGGCTAGAATTCTTGAACTTTTAGCACAGGAATAAAAATTTCACTGAGGAATGGGGGAGTATCTTCCCCCTTTGAGCTGCATGTAAACTATCTGACCACACATGAGGAGATGCTGCCACCAGTACTTAACAGCATTACTGTATTACATTTCAGTGCTTACAAATATGATTTCAAAGGGCGTGAAGAGTGAGGATATGTTCAGAACCCGTCGGGAGCCTTGCTGAAAAAATGACTGCAAAATTAGTATTAAAGTTCCTTTAGACATCAGGTTTTCTTTGATTTTACTGTCTGTTTTCTTCTTACTCTATGAAAGTCAAAACTCAGCAGCTTCTTCAGAATCTACCCAGCTGGATAATTTTCTGTCTCGGAGTGGAGTCAATCTGCTTCGCATTTGGATTTCCTAGTGATGTAAAACAAACTAGGAAATAATTATTATATTAAAGCTGCAGTCATTGTGAAAATCTTATCTTGAGGTTTCACTATCATATATTCAAATGATTAAAGTATTACATAACAACAAATTGAGGAAAATGTATTAGTATATGGACACTATAGACAGTAAAAAAGTACTAAGTCAACATGATAAAAAGCAAAACTGTTCAATGAAAACACATTTTAACTCTAGCAATAAACTTCAAGACATTCTTTCTCTGAGGAAAGTTGCAGCTGTCCCCTAATTATGATAAAAGTAGCAATTTTAGTGTCTGTGAAATATTTGACATGAAATTTCTTTCTAATGCTGTTCATTGCATGAATTTATGACTGAGCTTTTTGTTTCAGTTTTTCTCTCAGCCCTAGTGACTATTTAAATTTACTGGTGAGTGTATTAAGTAAAAATATTCATATTGAATTAAAATTAAATTAGAAACATTATAATAATTTAAAATTATTTAAAAATAATTTATAACTCTATTTTTGGCACTTTTTTTCCCTTTCCAGGTTAAATGCAAAACAACCTATGTGATTGTCTAGTTCTACTTGGCACAGCAAATTGTTTTCATTTCTTGTTATGTTTAAGGCAGTTTAAGAATTCTCATTTTACTCTGCCTCTTACTTCACTATTTATTCATTTTATACAGACCATGGAAGGTAATAGAAAGATAATACCAGATTGGAATTTAGAAAAAGTGATTGCTATGTTTACACTGCCACTGAACAACAAGTAATATCAATGCATCACACATATAAATAAATAATAAAAAAAGATGAGAATAAATGCAGCATATTGATTTTTACTTTTTTCATATACACAGAAAAATAGAGCCATTTATCTGAAAAAGTGGATTTTCAGAGTTTCAGTTCAATGGCTTCTTTTAAGCATGAACAGTGTTGTTTTTTCTTTTTACGGCACAACAAAATACGACAGGGTAAAAACTCTCAGAGTTTAGTGAGATGCCAATACTTGGTGTTTAAACTGAGAGTTTTTACAAACTACTGATTAAAACCAATTTCTACTGCAGGAAGATTTTAGCCTAGCAGAATGCAATGTCTTAACATGTATTTTCAGCAGATATTTTTATGGTTTAGATTTCCCTTTATTCTCACGTGAAAACTCTAAGACTAGAAATTATATCTGTCTTGGAGAGCATTTTCTCTGCAAAATTATTTTGGGTGACCAATGTTGAGTTGTACTAGCTTGGGTGGGAATAGAACCTTGCAAATTACCATCTTTGGTATAAATAATCTGAGACTTCATCCCCTAGCCAAGCATACCAAATTTAATGCAGTGCAGGATCACATTTAAGAAACGGAGATTTTGGGCTAGAATTGAGTAAGGACAGGAGGAGGGTGCCAGAAAATTCACTAAAGTACACAGACTGGGTTCCCTTCAGATAAAACTCACTAAAGGGTGGGTTCCAGGAATGTGATTAATGTGCATCAGACAGAAATGCCGATTCAGTCCCTGGTTCCAGACTGTGGGTATAATGAAATCCCCAGACATGTATAGCCTAGGCATCAGGTCTTCAGCAACATCTATTTCTCTCTGTGAGTCCACTGCTGTTGCATTGCATTCCTTACTAAGGTGGACATTTTGATAATCTGTAGGAGGATTTAAGTCTGCAGCAGTTTCAACTATTTCACACTTCGCCAGGAAACCGAGTTAAAAAGTAAACTTTGTAGTCCTGAAGAGACCAAGCCAGAGCCAGAACACAATATGTGCCAGGCAGCACCTACTGTCTACAAGGAGCCATCGTTGTGAGTCTTCAAGCCCAGGCTGGATGGGGCTTTGAGCAACCTGGTCTAGTGGGAGGTGTCCCTGCCCATGGCAGGGGGTTTGGAACTAGGTGATCTTTAAGGTCCCTTCCAACCCAAACTATTCCATGTTTCTGTGATCTTGTCTGGGAAGCAAAGGAGAAAAGTCCTGGAAAGCTGGGGTTTGCTGTCATTCTGTCAGGGCAAAGATATTCCTGGATGTCCTAGGAGTGCTGCTCTTTGGAGCATCTCCTCTGCTTTTCTTCAAGAGCTGCTTTCCTGTGTGCATCTTCCTCAGACTCTACTGCAGCTATCTGGTGCTTCAGATACATGAGACATTAGAAACATTGCTTTATGCCTGTCATCAGTGAAGTAGTTATAAAGGAAGTTAGTGCAAAAGAGAAAACATTAAATCAGCCTTACTCAGTACCAGCAGTCTTCAAAACAGCACAAATATTCACAAACAAATCTTGTTTGGAGAAACGGCTTCAGGTCAGTTAGCATCAAAGCAGTAAATAAACAACTATAGAGAAAGTCAGATTATGCTTTACTATGTAATCCTTAGCCTAAAGCTACATAAATATTCTCCCATGCTGCCAGGGCCCTGAGGGCACCACCACTATAGATTTCTCATTTAATGTTCCTCTGGTTTTAGAAAAAGCTGTTTTGTTAAAGATGTACAGAAAAGTTTATATTTGCTCTGAAGCATAATTTTACTGATACATTTAATCTCCTTTTTTGGTCAGTTGCATTATTTCCTTCACTGTACATGAGAATCCGTGTTTGCATGTGCCTTGAGATCACCTTGAATAATCCAAATTCTGGCAGAGAATTGCCTCTGCGTAAATGATAATGCACAGCTTTGCTAAGCTCTTAAGAACTGCAGGGCTATAGATCAGTGAATTCAATAAAATGAGACTCTCAGACTTGCCTCCTTCAAGGAAGGGAATCACCACTCAGCTTCCCAAGTTTGGCACCTGTAGTTTTTCAACACTTTGCCCCCATTCTGCAACAAGAATCTTGCAGGAAGCAACTTCTCTCCCCTGACTTCTTCCAGAGACCAAGGGGACTGCCTGACCAGTTCCAGGCAGCAGGAGGGCATTAAGGAATGTTTTAGGAAAAATAGGAGCTGAGGAGCAGTAACGATGCCAAAAGAGCAGAAACTCCTGTGAAACATACACTTGAATTCATAAAAGTGTTTGAGCTCATTTTTGGCTTCCTAGCCTCGCTCCTGAGAAACAAAGGCGGGCCTAGATGACAAAATAATTTTGACATCAAAACTGGAAGGAAATAAAGACTGTGAAGGAGAAGGAAAGGTGTGATGTCCAGTGGGTAGCCTGGAGTGTGTATCCTGAGCAGTCTAAAATTTTCTTGAAAATACTTTAAAAAGAAAAAAAAAACAGTGTTGCCACCGACTTACTCCTGAGTCTTGGTTTTACTTTTGACTACTACCATCCTGCATACACAAACAGCCTGAAGGCTTGATTTGGTACTTCATGTGGGGTCATGTTTAGAAGCTGCTCCATCAAAATAAGATTTTATTATTTTCAGAAGTTTACAAAGCAAAGAATTGGACTATCTTAAAAGATACAAAATATTCTAATGCCACTCAGTAGTTGAGGTAGAAAGCTTAAATATGTAAAGGAATAATAGGAAATTGACATTTACCACTTGAAAGAGTATCACTATGCAAATCAGATTTTATACTGGAAAGAAAAGTTAAAAACAAAGTAAAACTGCCTCCTGGGACCTCCTCATGCAAAATGCAAATAGCCTCTGAGAACATAATTTTAGGTGAAGCAACTGACCACAAAGCATTAGAAGATAATCACTGGCAATCTTAAAAATGCATCATTTACAGCAAATAACTGATGAAACAGCAGAATAGAACTTTTCTATTTTGCTCTCTTATCTGTATAACTATTTGTATTGCTACCGTTTATTTGCTGTTGCTGATTGAAAGAATTCCTGGAGTCAAATATTAATTTATTTTGCTGTCGGAGATCCCAAATAGGAGCTATTTATGTCCAGCTAAAGCAAATTTTATATTTTCTCAATGGTATCAAGATTGTTCAATTAGAAATTAATTTTAATGATTCTTAACAAGCTTATTGATCTGCAATCATCTTCCTTAGAGAAGAGCTTCACATGCAAGATAATGTAATTTAATAAATATTTTTATGTTTATATGTAATATTTTAAGTATACAGCATTCATACCCACTTAGTGTTTTGTCCTAGCTTGGTGAGATTTGATGCTAAATTTGGTTTTGATTGTGATGTAATATAAGTGCAATAATACATGGCTGGGTACAGCACAATGGAGACACCTGCATGGCCATTGATCACATCAGGTTTGCTACTGCAGGGGTGGTGACAGACAGGATGTCTGTCCTTAAGCCTGTTCTTAAACCTGTTTTTAAGGGATGGGTCCCTCAGCAAAGCTGATTTGCAGCTCTTGAGATGGTGCCAACTGGCCATCTAGGTTAGCCCCTAGGAGATCACAGGGGGGTTATTCAGTTCCCATGCTATGCAAAGTGTGCAGCTGATTTGCTCTTTGCATTCCTGCAGCACTTCAGGATCAAACTGCAAGTCCCTTGAACTCCTCCTCGTGAGTCTTGATGGTTCATCATAGGTGTTGGTTTTGCTGGGAGCCAAACTGAGGCTTCCTTCCTGATTTAACAGGTCTGGATGTGTCACACTTTCAGAGAAGCAGCTGTAGGGTATTCAGGAATCAGCAAAAATGTCAAACCAATGACAAATATCATGGTGGTGACAGTGGCTGCTAAATATGGTGCAGCACTTGATAGGTGAATAGAGGGGGTGAGCCTACAACATTAAAATACTTGGGCATCTTCCTGCAATTCCTAGTATCCCTGGCAAAAAAGATCTGACCCTAGAACATCATAGATTAATAATTATCCTGTTGCATTTGAAAGATAGATCTAAATGTGTGTGTTGTTGTCATTAACTAAAGTATTTCAGTCTTTCATTTTGAGCTTGGGAACGGTTCCTTAAAGGTGAAGTATTCTTTTGGGGTAGCTGAATGAAAAGGCCTTTGATATTTCTTTAGGATGTGAGCTAGTGTGACCAGCCTACCTACATATCACCCTACCATTTCTGTTATCTCTAACTGTGCTGCTGTTATCCAGTGAAAGGAACATGATTTGGAACATGAGAAGACATTAACTCTTCCACTCAGCCAGTTACACCAGGTTAGACATGCTCCACTAGAATAAATTCAGAGACTTGTAGCCTGTTTGCCATGTTTAGTGAGTAGCTGCAAGCTCCCAGTGAATTATCTCTCCCCAGAAATCTGTATCTTCTTGTGGATTTACCTTTTCTTTCCATACCTATGTTTCAGATATGCAAAGTAAACTCTTCCTGAGAGATCAGGTCTTGGTTTTGGGATGATGTGTTGCAATAGCCATTCTAGTAAGGGGCCCGGATGAACAGTTTAAGCCTTGTTTTACAGAGACTTTAAATAATTCAGATATTTGCCTATAAGATGGTATCCAGGTAAATGCACACAGAGGAGAGTGGACAAGTTTTCTTATATGATGACAAAGTCACTGGGATTTGAAGCCTCTTGAGACAGTGATTTGAGCTCCTTCAATTCTGTCCTCCCTCTTGTCTTTCTCCCATAACAGCTTCTTACAAGTCTAGAGCTAGACTGAAACAGCAAATAGTTACACAAAATAAAACAGACCTAGTATTCATCCATAAACTGAAGCCTGAGTTTGCCAGTGTACAAAATGTAACTCAGCTAAAAAGGAGTTCAAGGGATATATGGAAAGAAGGTGGCTGACAATCAATTAAACATGTTGATGTGGATTTAAGCTCCTAGTTTGGTGCTCCTCACAGTGCCAGCACTGAGGAGGACATACTCAAGGCAAACATGATCCTGTGTCTTTCTCTGTCCTTACACTCCCACGCAGTATTTGCTAATGGCTGTCCTCAGAAACAAGCCATGGGGTTGGAAAGTCCTATTGATGTGATCCAGTATGTGTAAGCGTTTTGGAAATGTTAAGCAAAAGGCTCAGGAGTGATGCAGCACTGAAAGTAAATAGTGTTTTCTCCCTTAGAACTATCTCTATCTTTGAGGTCTTTGGAAAAAACTGTTAGGTTTCTTTTGCTGTGTTATTTCTCTTTTGTAGACAGTATCATACCTCTTAGGTACCAGCCCAGATCCTTTCCTGGACACAAATGGCATTTTTCTTTGATATAGTGAACGCTGCATGACACAAAGGTCTGTAGTTAATCCAAAGCAGGTAGTAAGATCATCTGTTAAAGATTTCTGTATTTCAAGACTTGATACTTAAGACTGAATAATAAGGATATATGGATTGAGACAGAGTAAAGAGAGACTAATTTGTGTAAACCTGTTTGGAAAGAAAAATTATATCAATTTTTTAAATCTAATGTGAGCATAAATCTCAGTGCTCTGCTAAATTATATATCTTAATATTTCTAAAGTTTTCTAACACGGAATGTTGTTCATTATGTGTGAATTTCTATTTCAATAACTGGGTCAAATACCTTGTTTTTAAACTCTTCTTTTGTCAGTTCTTATTGCATAACATCATCTCTTAAAATGGAGGCTTCAACAAAAGGCAGACTTTCAAGCAATGAGGGCTTTTCCCCCTCACCCACAGTAATATCTAAAAATACACTTAAAATTATTCAGTAGTGATGCTCTTTATGGTGAAGTTCCTCAGATACATTATGGTTTGCTTTCAGAGAAATGAGTCAGTTTTTCATATGCTGTAGCACATTCAGTTTGTGAATATTGCTTTTATTTTTACATTTATGGAGCACTGCAGAAAGCAATAAACCTTGCCTGCTTATGATTTGATGAATATAACTTAGCTTTAATGCTATACTTTCAGAAGGGAGTATGTTTGATCATAAAAGCTGACAGGGATCCCCTCTACAATACATGGAAAGTAAAAAAATAATACTGTTAAGTTCCTGCTAATTAAGTAGGTTCTGACTGACCAAGATTTAGTCATTGTAATCTGTGATACTACTAAGAAAAATGCATGGCAATTAGTTACCACAGCTTGAATATGAATCATCAGTATTCGACAGATGTATACCTCTTTGTTTGTTCCAAATGTCAAAAAAAAAAAAAAATCACTGAAATGGAAAATCAAGTAATAAGAAAAACAAAACAAAACAACAAGAAAAGAGAGAAACATATTGTTACAGTACTCCAATATTTCATAATTTAAGAAATAAATATGTTTATTTATTATGCATTATTCCAACTTTCTTTTAAGGGAGATGAAAGCACTATTCCAAAGAATGCACTTTTATTTAGGAAAGAATGTTTAATGCTGAAAGATTTTTCCTGCAAAGCTTTCTGTCTTTTTGCCTCTTCTGTATAAAAGAATCTATGGAAATATCTGAAAGTATGTGAAGCTCACGCCCTACCCATATCCCTCCTGAAACTGTAACCTCTGTCATGATCTCCTGAAACTGCAACTTTTGTCATGATGCCACAGCAAACAGGACAAGAATTACAGCCCTAGTAGGCAGAGATTAGTGTTTACTACAAAGATCAGGGGTATTTTATGGGTACAATATTCTTGTATATTTTGTCTCTATGTCCCATAGTTAATTTCATATTCCCTGTGCCTGTTACATAGCTGTAAAATTATGCAGAGGGCTAATCCTGGAAATTCTACAATCATTTGTTCAAATGTTCACTGTACTTAAAGCATTCCTGTCTCAAAAGTTTGGTTTCACAACTTACTGGTTGTGATTTACAGGTTGGCACTAGCAGGGTATGTATGGTGGGCAGTGTTATATGTCTAAATTATCAGGTGGGGATCATCCTGCAGAGGTAAGAGAGAATGCAGGAGACCCAACATTCAAACTAACACCTTCTTAGAGGTACTTTTCTGTCCTGATGAAGGTACACCCGTGAGCAGATGGAGCCCACTCAGCACTCACTGCATCTCAGTTTAATTTCACCCCAAATGCTCACAGTCTGTGCTCCGAGATTTCCCTGCAGGGAAATGCAAAATGAAATAAAGGGGAATGCTCAGGAGAGTCTCTTCAAAAGTACACTCCTGACCCCAGCTAATCTACTAGAGGAGGTGCATCTGTTGAAACTGGGGTTTTCAAACAGACATAAAATTATTTGCTCTGAGGGCTGTATTCAGGCACCTGGAAAACAGTATTTCTAAACAGTGATAGACTGCTGCATCATTCATTTGCTGACGTGGGAAAAGGTCTTTATTTTGAGTTCTACAGTAGGGTTCTAGGTTTTGGTTAAAATGCTTTCAGGTCTTAATACACCATTGACACATACGAGCCAGTGAAGTTTCATTAAATAAAGTCTATGCAGCTTCAGCTTCCCACCCTATCATGCCAATTTTAATAGGAAATTCAATTATCCTGCCCTGCTGTAATCTTGAAGCCCTGGAGATAATGCTGCCCAAAGCTAAACTAAATATGTCTTCTGCACATGATTCCAGTCCAGGCATGGTGCCAAGAGGGGCACCATGCATCTCACTGTATGACTTTGAATAGGAACAGGTGGGCTATATGTTTTGCCCCCTGGCTTTCATTTGGAGTGAGGACCCTGTTTCTCTCATGTCCCTCAAGTTGAAAAGCTCATATTCATTTCGTCACTTTAACTCCCTACACCCCTGCTGACTCAAGCCTTTCCTCCTGAAATAAAAAATGTTGTGTGGACACAGTTCTTTTACACATATCCGTGTTCAGACTTCATTATAATTTATTATTAGCTGTATTAAATCTCTCATATGTAAGTCTTCAGCAGCTTACCTATCAGTAGGGTGTCAGAGTGAGCAGCTGGAAAAGTTTGTCAGTAATTTTTTTATCTCCTCTGATTAATATCAAATATTAAAATTCTTGCAGTTCATCACTGACACCCACATTTTTTCATCAGCAACCTAACTTTCACACCTCTTTTCCTGGAGATATATTCTTACTCCCTACTTTATTCAGAGAAATGAGTAGCTAATCATTTACCTCTGCACTGTAGTATATATTAGTAAAATAATCATAGTTTTGGAACTGCAGTTACACAAGCATATAAGTAATGTATAAAATTATAATTATGCTGAAATAATATTATGAAATGAGACATTCACAGACAAAAACATCATTTGTGGTTCTCTGAAGAAACTAGAAGACAGCTACTGTGCCCCAATCATATAATGAACTTGCTTTTTGTGTGTATTTTATTTCTTAAGCCCTAAAACTTAGGTAAGTGAAAAAAAATTAAGCGTATGCTTGATTTGAAGAATAAATTTAGATTTTAATTCCTGTTAACCTATGCAATTTTTGTCCATGTATTTTTTATTTTAAAACAGTTTATTACTCAAAGGGGATCTGAGCTGCACAGCACCACATGGAATTCTACAAGG